>BHFT01016067.1:8527-20528 GCA_004320025.1 Laticauda laticaudata
CCCCCCCCCCCCCGCTTCTCTGGCAACCAGCAACTCGAGGAGGCTGTTTTCACCCATCGCCCTGACCTGCCACCCAGAATCAATCCCGTGATTTGCCCGGTGGGGCAAACATAGATGGGCCTCCAGGGACGATGTGGGGCAGGACTGGAAGGGGCCCTCTCTCTCTGGCCGATTGCTGCGCAGTCTGCTTTTCCGTGGGGCAGGGCTCTCCAGGTAAGTGCCAAGCCTTACCTGACAGGCAGATAAGAACAGGAGGGCCCTGCTTCCTCAGGGCCACGTGACTCTGGGGTCTTTGTTTTGCTCTGCTCTGCTTTCACTTCAGAAAGTCACAAGGAAAGATTCTCCGCAGGCTTCCTAGGCTGCGCTCGGCTCCTGTGGTTCAGTTGGGGAAAGAGTCAGCAGGCCTCCACCTGGAATATCAGGTGGCAGCCTCTCCAATATTGGAAGACTGAAACCTTGTCACCCCTAGTCTTTCTGTCCATTAGGCTGGACACGCTCTGTTCCTGCAGCCATTTGCGGTTGTCCACCGAGACTCCTAGATCCCTCTCTGGTGAGCCAGGTACCAGCTATTCTACACCGGTGCATTTGGGGTTTGTTTGGTTTTTTGCCCAAGTCCAGGATCTCAGTTTTCTCTCCTCCGAATTTCATTTTGTTGGATAGGGCCCAGTGTTCAAGACTGTCAAGATCCTTCTGAATTTGAGTCCATTTTTTTTATCTTTGAAAAATATTTATTACAGACTTAATTTTAGTCAACTAATCCAAAACCCATATCATCATCAGATTCTTCAGACTCTTCTTTCTTTCCTCTTTCTTCTGCAGCAGCTGGAGCAGCAGACCCTCCTGAGGAAACTGCAACCAGTTGGCATGCTAGCAAGCTTGCTGTTACCTTGGATAATGACATCTTCAATATTTTTCCTATTTAACTCACTAATTACCTTATTCACACGTTCATCATCTGTCTCAGTGCCTACACTATCAAGAATTTTCTTCAAATCTTTTGAGTTTGGAGATTCATTGCCACAAGGACAGCAAGAAGGTAAGCTGCAACGTAACGCATTTTCCCTGCATTGTTCGTGCAGAGGCCAGGCCTCAGACTGTGAGCTCCTTAACACGGTGACAGCCAAAAAAAAAAAAAAAAGCAGAATTTGAGTCCATTTTCTGAAGTGTTGGCTCTTCTTCCTACCTTGGTTTCATCTGCATATCTGAAGAGTTCCCTTTCTATCTCCTCATCGCGCAGGGAAAAAGAGCATGCTTGCTGTGTTGGATACCAGAATGCACTGAGTTTCCTTCAAACCTAGTGAAATCTAACTACAAGTTTAAGAACTTAACCTTTTTTTTAATAAACAGCAAAAAGATGATTAAAACTTTGATTTTAGAAAGTTAAAAATGGACTAAGGGTCCAGACAAATGAGAAATAAGCTTTTAGAATTAATCATAAAGAACTTGCCCCTGGAAAAATTATTTTGTTTAGATTAAAATAATTAAGATTTTAAAAACTGGACAGTAGTTTACAACTAAAAGAGAAGCGCACAAATACAAAAAGAACCAAAACATTCTTACATTGAGCATATTGAAGCCTATTTGTAAAGAAATGAACTCATACTATTAATAGCATCAACAGATACATCTGTGCAGAGACTTAAAAGATGCTGTGGAAGAGGATCACAACTTAGAATCCTAGGGCTGGAAGAGGCCTTGAAAGTCTTCTCCCCACCCTGCTTAAGGTGGAGACCTTCTACCCTTCCGGACAAATGGCCGTACCATCTCCCCTTGATGCAGCACCCGACATCTTCTGGAGACAACAAACTCTTCCACGGATTCATTATTCTCAGTATCAGGAGATTTCCCCTCAGTTCCAGCTTGGCGCTCTCTTTCGTGAGGATCGGCCGGGTTACTTCCTGTCCTCCGGGCCTCTGAAGATGAAGCCAACCCCACCCCATCCTCTGGGACAGCCACTCAGTTCCTGGAAGGCTGCTCTCCCGTTTGCAGGAAGAGTCGTCTCTTGAGTCCCCCCGGGAGAAACAAGGGTGCCACCGAATGAGGAGAGAAGCCAGCGCTTGAAAAGATGGGTTTCTCTACTGATGATCAGCAACTGATTCTGGGCAGCAGTCGGTTTGGTGAGTTGATGGGTTTTTATACATTTTTTGTCTTTTGCAATTTTGGAGCTTGGATACGTTTGCCTTTACTTAAGTAAAGTTGTCTTGTTGCCCACTCAGGGTTGTGACTGGCCCCAAGGTGGGGAAAATGTTAATCCCAATTGTTTGTTTCTTCCATCTAATGCTATCAGTTTGAACCAATTTCGATTGCGTTGCCTCTTTGGAGACTGCTGCTGCGCTTTCCTAGTGAATGGGGAAGGTCCAGGTATGCATGAAACACAGTTTCCACTCATGGAACTTAGCCTCACTCAGCAGCTTGCTTGAGGCTGTTTCTGAGGGCCGTTTCCCTCTCCCGTGTTTTGGCAAATTTCTTTTCTTCCTAACTTCAAGCTACTTCTGGGGCTGGGGAAGGAGGGGTGAAGGAGAAGGGGGAGCCTCACCATGTATTACTCCTAATCCTTCTCTTCATTAGATTATACATCCAGTCATCGCAAGGCTTAACCTCCAGGCTCCTTAACATCAAATAATTGTTTAAATAAAGAAAAGGAATATACAAACAAATCAAGAGGGCAACTTGCATAATTGTCTTGTATTTCTTATAGTCACGATGAGTTATGGATTTGTTTGTAGTTAAGAGATGGAAGGAGAGCAAAGTTAGTGCCATGCTGAAGCTGTCAGGCTAGAAATGGGAAAAGACTGCAGGTTCTAGGCCCACATTGGGCACGAGGCCACTTAGTTGATCTTGGGCCAGCCAGTCTCGCTCACCCGTAGGAAGGTGGCAATGGCAAACCTTGCCAATAAAACTGTTGGAACTTGTCCACGGAGCCTCCCAGGATTGGACCCAACTGAATGGAAGAGAAGGGAAAGGAGAGTGAGGTGGAAGAGAAGAGGCAACGATAAGTTTATACTTGGTGAAGGTGGGATGTTACTTTTTATATATTCCTTTATTATAGTTCAGCTCCCTCTGCGACAGTCTGTTCTGTTGAGGAACATTTCTTCCTATGAAGGTTTCTGGCTGAAATTGCTTTGCACCCGACTGACAACTCAGGTTTATCCGCTGACTTTCAGGTCCGTTTTGCAGGTTCCACTGCAGGGAGTCTGTTGTGTATTGGAATACTTCAAATACTTAAATCCGATTGGCCGAAAAGGCGCAATCGGATTGGCTGTTTAAGTACTGCCGCAATTGGCCGCCTGATGGCGGGAAAGCTCAAAGAGCTGTCATTGGCCGTAAGCTGCGAGCAGCCGCTATAAAAAGGGCTGCCGCGGCTCCAGCAAGGCTGTTCTGTTAAAAGTCACGAAGAGTTTAATAAAAGAGCTGTTTGTTTGGAACTCCTGTCTCGCGTACCTTCTTTTCAGAACAGAACAGAGTCGCCTTTCAACTCCGACCTTCCTCCCATTTTTCCTACCAGATGGAGGCATCGGGAACCCCACCTTCTTTCTGCCACTTTGGTGGTCCCATCTATGCCATTTATGATCCTGCAGGACCAGGCAGGGCCTAAAAAAGAGCCCAGAGATATGGGACTCCAGGTTTCTTTCCAACCGGTTGAGGGCTCGTTGTGGTGTGCTCAGTTGTTGTGCGTGATTGTTCAATGACGCCTGTGTCTGTCCCAACCTAGTGATTATATGCACTACTGACAGGAAGTACTGTAAGCCACAGACCCACAACTGAGGGGGTGAATACAGAATAGAATACAGAGCAATAGAGTTGGAAGAGGCTTCAGAGGTCTAGTCCAACCCCCTGCTCGAGCAAGAGAGATCATTTCCGACAAGTGGCTGTCCAGGCTCTTCTGGAAAACCTCCAGTGATGAAGCACCCACAGCTTCTGGAGGGAAGCCCTTCCACTGGTTAGCTGCAGGAGGAAAAAAAATAAAAGAATGCTTATAGATCTGTAGTTTGAAAGTGCAAATGAACAAGAAAGGAACAGCATCCATGGTATCATCAGCCAACCCATATCTCGTCATCTTTTCTTCAGGATCTCACATCAAAATGGAAACAGTCTGAAGTTCTGGGAAGAGAAGAATGAAGCAGGGATAAGAACGATCCTCGAGTATCTGAAAGGGTGACAGAAACAGGAAAGCCGTCCTGTCTTCTTTCTTCTTCCAGAGAACAGCATGTGGAGTAATGGATTTCAGTTAGTGGAACTGGAAGTCCTGGACACGGAAGCCCTTCCCAACAGTTCCAGATATTGAATCTAGATCTCTGCACGGCATAGCAGAGGAAACATGAGGACCAAAATAATTCTATATTTTAGACATTCCAAGACTTTCCATTTTGTTTCGACAAAAGAGCGATAACGGCTGAAGTTGCTAATGTAAGAACTGGCTGTGCTTAGGCAGACAATTCTGATGCACGCTCCTTGAGCAGACCTCTCTGACTCTCAAGGCTGGGAAAAGAACACAGACAACGTGGAAGAAAGTGACACAGAATTTAAACCTGAGGCTAGGCATGTGATGATAAGCTTGATGTCTTGGTTCTGCAGTTGACAGATTTTCTGCATATAAAAGATCTGCTGACTTAAAATAAAATAAAAGAAGAAAGGGGGGGACTAAGAGGGCTGGGGAGATTTCAGCTTCCTCTTTTCAAACGGAATGCTGGAACCAATGATGGGTTTCAGTGAATCCTAGGACTGGAGAGCTGGAAGGCACCAGAGGGATGAACTCTGCATGTAATGTGCAGGGAAATCCATGTGTAGCCTTGTCAAGAGGCAGCTGCCCAAGAGGTATCTTCTTCAGGCCTCCAGAGAGGGACAGCGAGCGCACCACTTCCAAGGGAGACCATTCGATTGGGGATCAGGCTTTTCCATCAGGAAGTTTTCCCGATAAGAATATTGGAATAAAATTTTATTCCTGTTCCTTCTAGTGCTGGTATCTGTGAGCTTGGAAAATAATTCTTACCCTTTTCCTGGTAGCTTCCCTTGAAGTGCCTGGCCTGCTATCAGCTCTCTCCTCCGTCCCCTTTTCTCTGGAGAGCTCTAGGAGGAAGAGAATTCTAGTAGTAGAAATAGTGCAGCATTCTTGGTCAAAGTGTGAACTGGCCAGCCAAGTGCTGGATTTCAACTAAACTATTGCATTCCTCACCCTTAAGCATGCAAGGAACTTTCTAGCCAATTTATCAGCAGCAGGAAAGGGAGAGCTAAACCGGAACCCACTGCTGGCCTGCTTTGAGTTCCTTGATAAGGCTACCAGGAACTTTCCCTCAAGGATGTGAGGCTCAAGCATGACGGGGTCAAAGGGGAACCCTGTAAACGCACAACCAGCTATGCCCGCACTACAACATGAAGAATAACAGTGATGGGGGAAGGGTGTTGCCTGCTGCTGATTCAGAAAGTTTGAGAAACATTTGGATCCCAAAANCACTACAACATGAAGAATAACAGTGATGGGGGAAGGGTGTTGCCTGCTGCTGATTCAGAAAGTTTGAGAAACATTTGGATCCCAAAATAAAGGATTTTCATGCAGGCTTATTGCATGCTTCCCCTGGCAATTCTGTCTTTCCTCTTCAGTGCAAGCCACCCAATTCTGGGGGGTTCCCAGCAGCCACAAAAAGCAGGGTTTCTGCTGCTCCAGCAGTGCGGACTCTTCCTGCTCCTCAGTGGCTGGACACCCTCTTGGGGGCAGGAGATGCTTCCAACTGGTGGAGCAGCTGCTCTAGGTGTCCTCCAGCTGCTTTGGAGCCCCAAAGTGGGTCCTTGGGGGAGGTGCAGCCAGTTCTCTTGCCTGGCCCCACCTGGGTTCAGGGAGGTCATGTCAGGGCAGCGCCTGCCTTCCTTCCCGCACCCTTCTGCCCCACCCTCTAATCTCACTCGGATGGAATTAACGTAACAGTACAGGTGCAGCATCTCTGCTCTCCTTTAAACCGCTTTTCTTCCCCCGCTCATTCCATGGAAGCCAAGGCAGCCCCTCCCTGAGGCATGTACTTCAGGTCATGTCCCTCCTCAGAGAGGCCAGATGGGGCACCGCCGCCGGGCACTGCCTCAGCCAGTGGGGTGGGGTATGTGTGTGTGTGGGGGTCATGTTCCCTCCTTCCCCTCTCCTGCTTCTTCTCGGCTGTTGCATCCCTTCCCACCCGCTCCACAGTCAACTTGGAATCATGTTTATTCAAATAATGGCCAGCCAAAAGGGGTCCAGGTTCTTCTGTGCACAGGGCCAGGCGCTCCTGCCTCACCGGGCCCAGAACGGATGATCTGCTTTGGGAGCAGAATGGGCAGCAAAGGCAGCACAGCCCCCTCCCCTGTCCTTGCTCTGGGTTCAGGGAAATCCAGGTGGACTGATCAAAATACGGCACAAGGTCCTCTGAGGGCCCCCAGGCACCAAGCGTTCTGGGCCAGTTGGACAAAAAAGATGCATTGTGCACAGAAAATTTTCAGGGTTAGTTTTCCCTTTTTGAAAGTATAAAATGACCCCCGGACACTTGGCAAATAGGATGAAACAGCTCCTAGTCCCCATCGTCCCAGAAATGTCTTATGCCCATAATCTTGGTCTGGGCTTGCTGGTGCTCAGCTGCTAAGCAGGCTCCGGTTCTGATCCAGGCCTGGTGCAGCCAGCCTTCCTTGCTGGAGGCCTTCAGCCAGAGATCCAAGGAAAGGGGCTCCCTGAGGCGAGCGAAGGAGGCTTGCTTTGTGGTGTCCTTGCCCAGAGAATCAGGCCATCCCACCAAGGGCTTCCGGAGCCGTGCCCAGCACGGCCCCCGGGTTTCCCTCAAAAGGAGAGTGTGAGCAGAACCGAAGCCATGTTGGATGGCCCATTGAATTGAATAAGGAAGTGTGTCTCAAACTCAGTAGTTCTGCTAAATAAGAAAGTGTTCCAGTTTGTGCACAAGAGAAAAAAACAAGATAAGGCGAGAACAATGGGGAACTGTAATAAAGTGCTGCGATGTCAGAAACCGTGTAACTGCTTTTGCTAGATAAGGAGCTAGTATGAACCTTTAAAATATATGTATCAGTTTGAAAACAGAAAGAATGTGAGCCAAGGCCTCGTAAGAGGGGATAAAAATGCTGCCTGAATTTTGCTCCGGGTTCCTTCAATGCCTGAGGGGACCAGTCTCTGCAGACATGTGAATAAAACCTTGTTTTCCTTGGATCAACGAATCTTTTGGTGGTTTTTTTATCTGCTCCCACCTCACAAGAGGAAGCCAGGCCCAGAGCAGGAGAGGGAGCTGAATGTCATAAACAACTAAGTTTGGGTCACTGCTCACACATCCTGTATTAATGTGGCTTGTTCTCTTTCAACCAGGAAGGCTGAGTGAGCCACGAGGGACAAAGTAATTCTGTGCCAAAATCCATCTGTCAGTTTCTCAAACATTTCCCCCCTCTGAGAAATGCATCACACATAAAATAGGTGCACTTGGAGTATTGTGTGTGTGTGGGGGGGTGCATACACAGAAACGTGCCCCCTGCTGCCAGAGGGCAACTGGCAGGGAGCCTGTGTAAACTGAAACTACTATGCCAACAGATCTTCCATGCCCAGAGGCAGTCTACCTCCGAATGCCACATGCTGGGAACACCACCTGCACGGCTGCTCAGAAGCTGCCCAGAGTGGAAAGAAGTTGCCACCAAAGGAGGAGCCTGCTCTCGTTGGGCCGCAACGTGCTGTGTTCTCCTTAAGCAGGTTTTCTCCCCACTTGCTCTCAGCGGAAGGGAAGGAAAAATGAATCTGGGGCGGCTCCAAGGTCTCGCACAGGGGCTTCCCTTGGCAGGCGGCCCAAAGTCAGCAAGACCCACAACCTCCCTGAGCACTTTGACGGTGACATGCTGCTCTTTCACTCATACCACTGAAAAAGAACCCATCACAGAACCGGCCGTGATAATACAAACATAGGAAATCGGCTTCCCTTTTTAAAAAAAAGTCCCAAGGCCCCTCAGTTCCCAGGTGCTGCTGCTCTGAATGGTCGGTTGTTGTGGTTTCCCACCACCAGCGTGTGAGCCGGGCAGTGGCTGCCTAGAGCAAGAGCCCCAGCCGAGATGTGGTGCCCAAAGTCCTTTCTCAGCCACCAGCCTCCCTCCCGGGACAAAATCCATTCTGTGTGTGCAACACGCTCAGCCTCGCCCAGCTGGTGACCTCAGCCAACTGCTGCCAGCTGCCCATAAATGCTCCCAGAGCCGTCCTCCAGCCAGGTCCTCCTGAGCTGCTGGACAGCAGGGCAGATCCCCTGCAGCCGCTACCAAGAAACCGGGCAGGATGGAGGGCAGGGAAGAGGCCAAGGAGCAGATCCTCTTCCATCAGGTGGGTGTTTATGTTTGGGGTCTTAAGGAGAGAAGAGCTTTCCTATTTGCCCCCACAATCAGCTCGGCTTCAACTTGAACATCTCTCTTACCATGATTATCTGCTGCCAAATTGGTGTTGACTCTGAGCAACTGCAATGGAAAGGTTTTCTTTACGAAGATGATCCCACAACTGCCATTTTGGATCATCCAAGGGAGCCCCTGCCCAGTGCCTCCCCCTTGCTGCTTCTGGTCCTCTTCTTCCCTTTCCCAGAACTTCTCTGGGTCTCTGCACCAAGGAGCATAATGCAGCTGGGCCCTTTGGGGCCTCAAGGGAGAACTCTGGGTCGGTGGCTGCAAGGGAGCCTCAGCTGCCTTTCTTGGCCCTTCACAGAGTTCTCGGGGTCTCCTGCAAGGTGAATTGTGCCGGCATGATTTGTTCCCTGCTTCTCCAGGGCCCACCTTTTCCCTTCATGGGGCTCCCTAGAGAACACCATGACCTGCCTGATCCCGATCTTTGTAGGGGAGGCGTATCTTTCCCGAGCCCTTCATGGAGTCTCCTTCAAGGGCGGGCGGCAACCTCTTTCTTGGCTGCCATGGCTGAAGGCAAAGGCTTCACCGCTTCAGAGCCTTCCCTGCCAGTTCCAAGGCAGGTGGGTCTACCTGGCTCTCACCCAGGTTTTTCTCAGCCGTGTAAATTGTGGAGAATTTTTTGCTATGATTTTGATAGTTTTTTTTTTAAAAGGCAATAGTTGATATTTTTCTATTAATTGACTCTACTCTTCCTTCCTTATACAAGTCTTTTTTATTTGAATAAATAAAAATGTGAATAAGTTAGCCATGAAGATTAGATTTAGATTTTTTTAAATCTTGCCTTTATTGTTTTTATAAATAACTCAAGGCAGAAAAGGGATCTAATACTCCCCACAACACTCCTGGGGAGCCAGTTGACCTAAGAAAATGGGACTGGCCAAAGTCACCCAGCCAACTTTCATGCCTAGGAAGGGACTAGAACTCCCCGTCTCCTGGTTTCAAGCCATTCAGGTGGCTTCAAGGTTTCTTAATCACCAGAGAGGATGAAAGTGGTTCTTGCTCTCTTTCTCTCAGTGTGAGATATTCCGACATGTACATGTACATATTTAGGTGGCCTTCAGTTATGACCACGGCTGGGACCAAAACATCTGTTGCTAAGCAAAGCCGCTTTTAGGCCCGACGGGGTGACTTTGGCTGCCGATTTTAAGGAAATCATTGGAGCTGTTAAGTAATCCCCAAGATTGGAGCCAATCTCCATTGGCTTTGCTTGCGGGAAGCCCTCCTGGAAGGTCCCGCGGGGCCATCCGATCAGCCTCAGACATTGCAGGCATCGATGCAAGGCTCCAAATTTTCATCGTGTGACTGTGGGAATGCTACGATGGTTGAAAGTGCAGGGAGTGGCCGTAACTAGCTTTGCCAGCCCTTTGTATCTTCAAATGATGACTAAGCGGAAGGTTATAGGTCGAGGACTCCCAGTTATCCCAGGAAGATCCAGGCGACTGATCTTACTAAGCAACCCCAACTCCCTGTGGTAAGAAGTGCTTGTCACTCTGAACAGTTCAGAAAGAGCGACACATCTTGTTCAGTTGGGGGCCCTTTTTTACTTACCTCAAATATTTCTGGCTTTTGGAAAACCTCTTGAGAGAAATGCAGAGTTTGGCAAAGCATATCCTTTCCTCGAGTACAGGGGTTCCCAACCTGGGGTGCGAGACTATATTCCAGGGGGTGCGAGAAAAGTCCAGGTAAATAATAAGATATTGGCTATATGTTGGCATTTTTATTTTCTTTTTCAATGGACTAACTTTGTTTTCATTTTAGAGTTAAGTATCGCTATTTTGTGGCCGTCACATACATAGCTGAACAGATTCAATCCCACCATATATTTAATAATTAAATAATTCAATCCTACCATATATTTACCATATATTTCAGGGGGTGCGAGGTTCAAGTGAAAAAAAGGTTGGGAACCACTGCTCTGGTAGCAATAAAAAGGAGGAGGAGGAAACCCAGGACTTGCAAGGCAAAGGCATTCACTGCCCAGCAGGGAGCTGGAAAGGCCTAGGTGGGGCCAAAGGCGAGAAAGCAGAGGCCGAGGAGGAGCCCCAGGCAGAGGGTCCCCAGTTCTTCAGGGCAGCCGGCCCAGAGGGGCTGCTGGGCATCTGGGGAGTGGGCATCAGCCTCAGCCTCTTCTCAGAGGGGCTTCGGTTTCTGGCTGAGATTGTGACCCTGCACTGCGCAATCCGGCACTTCTCCCTTTGCTTGAAACAAAAAACTTTTCTCATAAAAGTTATGTAACAAAAATTCCTGTTTTGCGATAAGCGGTGGTAATGGAAGAAATGTTGCAATCAGGGATATTCTGTGTGTGTGTGTAAAACACTCCAGCATTACGACAGATGTGATATTAAATATTGTAGGACCTCATCCACACTCTTTCCCCAGAAAACTTGCTTGCAAAACGCAGCCTGAGGACACCATGTGCAGTGGTACACAGAACATGTGTTTTTGTGAGCTAATTGGAAGCTGGATAGGTTAAATACATAAATGTTTTTAAGGGGAATGCTTTATAGGAGCTGGATCTTCCTCCAATATGAGAGCTGTGGGACCAAGTCGGTGGCAGCAACTGGATTTTAGCAAAATCTTTGAAGGGCTTCCTCTGCCTTCTTCAGCCTTCTAAATATGCTGGATTACAAGTCCCAGAAGTTACGCAGGCTAGAAGGGCAGGTGTTAATGATGGGGGATCCGTTAAATATCTGAAAGGCTTGTAATTCAAAATTACGAATTACAAAATTACAAAATTCCCTCAACACAATCATATATAATTCCACTTAATCAAATTCATGCCACCAATTCTTGCTCCTGGTTTTCTGGGTGTGCATCTTGCTGTCAACCAGGTGATAACAGATGGACATGCTGCCCCCTTCCTCAGTGAAGTCCCTTAATTCTCAGCCATATGAGTGTAAAGTCTGGGCATTGTTACTCCACAGCCCCCTTGGGAAATGAGTTCAATGGCATCTGGTTTGATTGAAAGGGTGCAATCCTGTCTCCATTTCTAGCAGGTTCTTTTCTTTCAGCCCATTTGTCTGTGTCACCTTGCTGCTTCTCCCCTCTGCAGAGGAAGTTTGCAACCCTCCTCAGCCGCTGCTTGCCACATGTTTTCCTGTGAAGAAAGCGGTCGGTCGTGCGGCTCTTCCCGCAGGATGGGTGCCAAGTCTTCTGCGGCCCGAAGGCCCCGCCCTCCCGAGGGGGAGGAGGCTGGGAAGCAAGCCCAGGGCGGCAGGAAAGGAGCAAGTCTTCAGCAAGGTCGCCGGAGGCGGGAAGAGCAGTGGTGGCAGGGGCTGCCTGGGGAGGAGGAGAAGAGCAGCTGCTACCCCCTCCATCTCCAGCCAAGGTGGGCAGGACACGCACCTGAAGCCGCCCTTCTCAGGCAGGGAGGTGGGGCCCCTGCTGCCATTTGGGGCCGTAGGACTCTCCTCCTCTCTGGGTCGGGTCTTTGGGAGGTGTCTCTCCTTCCTCTCAAAATAGACCCAGCACAAATCAGGTGGAAAGCCTCCTCCCTGCTGCCCATCATGCTCAGAAGTGGATCTGTGGCTGGGACACCTGGCTTTTCTCTCCACAAAAGAGTGAGGCGGCGGCTCAGGGGGGGGTGATCCAGGCCTCCTTCGGAGAACTGCAT
>BHFT01016068.1:0-14040 GCA_004320025.1 Laticauda laticaudata
AAAAGAAGAGAGATACTCTGTCCCTCCAAGTCCTGCCCTCTGCCTGCTTTCTGTAGTAGGTGTGAGGTGGGGGTGGGGGTGGGTTGGTCTGTGGTGGCTGCCTCTTTCTTGTCGCATCTGCGACAGGGGATTCTCCATATCCTCTGGCAGGGGAGCTGGCAGCTGTGGGGGGGTCCTTGTCGTGGGAGCCTCCAAAGACACCTGCCTGGAACATGGTAGCTGTCTCCTGGCTGGAAGAGGAGTGGCTCTAGGTGTGGGCTGTCGGAGGGGAGAGGGTTGACAGAGGGGCTGCTTCTCGGTGGCAGATCTCACACTCCAAGGAAGCTGCACCTGGCCATAGGTCTCCCGGTCAGTGCGCTTGACAGCAGCCTGACCGCGGCATCTCTATCAGGTGCAGCTTGCACATACCAGGTGTGCATAGCTTCCACCAGACCCCAGAAGGACGATCTGAAAGTGTAGCCCAGGCTCTCCCTTCTGGTCTCCATGCTGCCTTGCTTCCCGCTTGGTGTATACGATAGAGCCTGTGGCCTTCTCCACAGTACGTCGTTCTCCTCTCTACGTCCATTCCAGCACCTCCTCTTATGGTCCGTCGGAAAAATGGAGTACTGTTTCGCTCTCCCGTCTCCTTGCTTTGCCTCTTCTTCCCTCTGGCAGGGGCTTCAGGGCCTTCCAGCAGCAGGGCTTTGAGGGCTTTGGGGTTGGTCACCACAAACAGCAGCAGCAGGAGAAGCACAAGCAGGCAAGCAGGAGAAGCACCACCACGCACCACGACCACCACATAGCACCCTACCCAGCAAGCGCAGGAGAAGCATCACGCCAACCACCAGCAGGAGAAGCCACCAGCAGCAAGCAACACCAGGACCGCAGCAGCAGCACCAGCAGCTTCAACCGAGTTCAGCGCGCCAGGGGGTGGGATGGTGGTTCTGTTCCTTCTTGCCAGGGCTGGCAGGAGTAGGCCACAGGCTTCCCTCTTCTCCTATGGGTTGTCTCTTCAAGATGTCCCTGAGCAGGCAGGTCTTTCCTCTGAATGGTGCCTGGTTGCAAGTTGCTCCTTTTATATCCACGGAGCTTCCCGCAATTCATGTCCTCACCGCGCATAGCGCAAGTGAACGCTTTGCATCCGCTAGGCATCCGCTATGCATCCCTAATAGGGTCCGTGATGCATCCGCGTCATCCGCTAGCGCATTCCGCTATGCAGCCGTTCTTTCCGCTAACGCGTCCGCTTCGCTGTTCTCCTTGGAAGCCCTGCGGATGTGTCATCTGCTTCCATCCGCTTTCACATCCACTAGGCTTCCTACGAACGTCAGCTTTACATCTCTGCTACATTCTCCCCACGTCCGTTCCATTCCGTTGTTGTCGGCTCTGCTTATGCAATTTGGGGCACTTTTGAGAGTGGACAACAACG
The DNA here is from genome assembly GCA_004320025.1 of Laticauda laticaudata. Classification (NCBI taxonomy): domain Eukaryota; kingdom Metazoa; phylum Chordata; class Lepidosauria; order Squamata; family Elapidae; genus Laticauda; species Laticauda laticaudata. Next base: position 1,406 of record BHFT01016068.1, read on the forward strand.
GATGGAAAATTTGCTCATCTGCTGTGTCCTTTTTACATACATTTTGCATCCAGTTGGCTGGTGTGACTAGCCTTAACTTTCTTAGGTAAACTTTATGACTTTATTAAATAAGCAAAATGAACCAAGTAAACTGTATTAAGTGTTTTAAGCAAAGATAATCTTTGTTAACTTCTTAGGTAAACTTTATTGAGTTTATTAAAAAAACAAAATGAACAAGTAAAGTGTCTTAAGCAAAGATGTACAACTCAGTCTCTGACACAATTCTCAGTCCTCTGAGTCATGTCCATGGTCTCAGCTGTTAAGAGGGCATGAGACTGTGGAAGGTGGCTGTGGCTTGAGTGCTGGTCTGAGGCACCATTGGGTGCTTGGCCCGAGGATACACCAGGGGATGGTGTGTTCAGGAAGCTTTTCCGAGAGCTGACTCAGTCCTGTGAGGTTGATGAACGCCTTTCAATGAGGACATGAGATGTCAGGCCCAATACTGATGACAGATATCCGTTGACGGGGCTTGGCTGTGGGACGGAGGAAGGAGAGTGTCAGTGGGGCTGTCTGGTCTGCAGCTGAGTGAGGACTGGAGTCTGTGGCGTCCGATGACACCTGGGCCTGAATGGGAAGTTTGTTCTGCTGTGGGAAGTCCTGGTAGTCGTAGCCTTGGTAGGTGAGGGCTGTTGAAAGCCGTGGAGGGCTGTGGCATTGCCTGGGGTAGAGAAGCAGACCGTGGACTGGGTAGGAGCAGCTTCAGTGGGGCCTTGAGAGTTGTGCAGAAGTGCTGTGATCTTCTGCTTCATTACTTGTACTGGCCTTGGGCAGGTCCCTCAGGGTCTCACATAGGTGATGAAGGGCTTCAGCCCGAGGATGGTATGTCGCAGTGGACCAGCTGAGAGAGAAGTTCTGTGTTGGTCTTCATTGTGTCCCTGATTTCCAACAACACACTGTGGTCCTGGCCCTCCAGTCGTCTGTCCTGCCTGCATCCTCTGGAGCTTCGGGGTGGGGGTGGGAGTGGGTTTGACCTCTGGTGGCTGCTGTTCTTCCTCCATTTGTGAAGCAGGGGCATCATCCTCCCATGGGACCTTCCATGTCTGCTGGCATGGGAGTGCAGCTGTCGGGGGGGGGGTTTCTTCGTGGGGCCCTCTGAAGACACCTGCCTGGACAGGCTCGCTGGCTCCTGGTGGAAGAGGACTGGCTATCGTGTTGGGCTCTGTCAGGGAGAGGGGTCTCAGAGGGGCTGCTCCTCGGTGGCGGATCTCCACCCTCCAGGAAACAGCACTTGGCATGACGTACATCTCCGGTCAATGAGTTGCTTGACAGCGGCCTGCCTGGGTTTTTTGGAGGTGCTAGCTTGCATACCAGGTATGTATATGCTTCCACCAATCCTAGGAGTACTTCTGCAGTGTACCCCAAGGCCTCTCTGCCTTGTCTGTCCAAGCTGCCTGCTTCTTCTTTGGTGCCCCAATACAGTCTGTGCCCTTTCTCGCAGAGGTACTATTCTCCCTCAGCCATTCCAGCACCTCATCCTCATGGTCCTCAGAAATGGTGTACTGTTTCCTCTCTCCCTTCTCCTTCCCTTGCCTCTTCCTCCCTCTGGCAGGGCTTCAGCAGGGCCTTCAGGGGCTTGAGCAGCAGGGCCTTCAGGGGCTTGAGCAGCAGGGCCTTTAAGCAGCAAGGCTTTGGGGGCCTTGGGGCTGGTCACCACACAGCAGCAGCAGCAGGAGCAGCTTCAGAGTCAGTGCCAGGGGGTAGGATGCTGGTTCTGGCCTTCTTCACCTTGCCAGGGCTTGAACAAGTAGGCACGGGCTTCCTCTTCTTGCCTGACAGACGAACTATGTTGTTCCTGCAAGATGTATGTGGCAGCACGTCTTTTCCCCTGTATGCTGACTGCATGCATGCTGCATCCTTTATATCCGTGGAGCTGGCGCAATTCATACTCCCCGCATGCGCAGTGAAACGCTTTGCATCTAATATACATCCGTGCGACATCACCTTTGTTAGCCTATAGGCATCCGTGATGCATCCGCTTCATCCGCTATGCATCTGCCCCTTCCGCTTATGCGTCGCTTTGAAATTCTCCCCTGGAATCCCTTCGGAGGTGTCATCCACTTCCATCCACGTTCATTCCGCTAGGCTTCCTATGAACATCCATTTAACATGCCCGCTACATAGTACCCACGTGTGTTCTTTCATTTTTTTCCATTCTGTTTATGGAAATTTTTGCCCTTTTTGGGAGCGGATGACAACAGATGGAGCCACCCCCGAAATTTTGCTTGTCCGCTGTGTCCTTTATGCATACGATTTGCGTCCATCGGCCAGTGGGACCGGGCCTTAAGTATGAGTTATGGGCCTTTGGGGAGGAGCTCAAATGTTACAGAGTGCTGGTGGGTTGGGATGGGTTATAAGCAGAAAAGCATTAGATTGACCCTATGGTGGGTCATAAGAGTGAATGACCAAAGCTCCACTGCAGCCATTTGAATTTGAAATGAGATCTTATGTAGGTTTTGGGGTTGGATATGTCATAACAATTTCTAACAATTCATTAAATTGATATCATACCTCAAGGATTACCTGTCAAATTACACAGCAAGGTTTTAGTTGTTACATTCAATGCAATCAGTCCTTAATCAATTCAGTCCTTAATCAGTCCTTAAGCAATTCAGTTGCTTAAGAATCATTCAGGTTTATTTCATATTTGTAGTGCTCAATGATGCCCAGTGAACCATGCTACCAAGTAAAGTGTTAAAAGTAAAATAACATGCCTGGATATGCTATTGTGCACTTTTTCTCTACTCCCTTGCGATATCAATGATAGTTTATTTATTTTATTTATTTATTTGATTTGTCAATTGCTTACAGGATAATAGGTATAAGTATAAACATAAGTAAGAATACAGGAAATAGGTATGAATAAATGGGGACAATAGGACAAGGACGGGAGGCACGATGGTACACTTATGCAAGCCCCTTACAGACCTCTTAGGAATGGGGTGAGGTCAATAGTGGATAGTTTGAGGTTAAAGGGGTGGGGGTTTGAGGATGTAACAACAGAGTCAGGGAGTACCTTCCAAGCATTGACCACTCTGTTGCTGAAATCGTACTTTCTGCAATCAAGGTTGGAGCAGTTAACATTGAGTTTGTATCTGTTGTATGCTCTTGTATTGTTGCGGTTGAAGCTGAAGCAATCATTGACTTGTAGGACATTGTAGCAGATAATTTTGTGCACTACGCTTAAGTCCAACCATAGGTGGCATATTTCAAGATTGTCCAAGCCCAAAATTTCAAGCCTGGTGATAGGGTGTTCTGTTGTGAGCAGAGGAGTATAGTACTCGTCTCGTGAAATACTTCTGGACTTGCTCAATTGTATTAATGTCCGATATACAGTGTGGATTCCGGAAAGATGAGCTATATTCGTGTATTGGTCTAGCAAATGTTTTGTATGCCCTAGTTAGCAATTCAATATTTCCAGAGGAGAAGCTCCATAAGATTAGATTTACAACTCTTAATGCCTTTTTGGCAATGCTGTTACAGTGAGCTCTGGTGCTTAGATCATTAGATATGAGTACTCCGAGGTCCTTGACAGAGTGAAGGTCATCAATGAGGTCATAACCGCCTAGCTTGTATTTGGTGTATTGATTTTTTTTACCAATGTGTAGGACAGAGCATTTGTTGGTCGAATTTGGAGTTGCCAAATGTTTGACCATTCAGACACATAATAAAGGTCACTTTGAAGAACAGTAGCATTGTCGGGGGTGTTGAGTAGTCCCATAGTGTTTCTCTTCTCCATGGTCACAAGCACACACATATCATGGCACAAGCAGTAACAGAGCAATAACAAAGCAAACAATATTTTTTGGCTTTAAGAGGGCAAATATATCCTTGTACTCCCTCCAAAATTGTAAACCTGATTTGGAGATGTAGTAGGAGCTCCTCCACAGGCAGGAAAACCATGAAGACTATAATTTATTAAAATACATTGCAAAGAACAATAATGGTATCCTGGAAATTTATATAGTGATTCAATTGTTAGTTTGAATGTAACCAATTGTTCTAGCTTTAAAATAGTTAAGAATAGATACTCAACCTTACTAATCATATTTATAGTGATAGACGGAATTAAATATTGATTCAATAAAATAAAATGCAATTTCTATTTTAATTTAGGTAATATTCAATAAACAATTTAAGGGTGGTTTATTTTGTTACAGCTCTGCATGATCCATATTAATGGCATATCAAATACTTTGAAATATTAGCTCAGCTGGAATTCTTTTCTTACAGTGATGATGATTCAGAGAGTCTATTCTGTTGTTACAATGGGAACATCTTCTATAAATATTATTCTCTGGTAGCTAAAAATGTTTAGGCTTCTATGAAGGTTCCTCTCATTTGAAATCTTGACTGTAATGAAATCACAAATATAATTAGGAAAAATAAAGTTATTGCTATTTTCTGCTTTGAGTATACATTTTTTCTATTATAATTCATAACTAAAAGACTGGAAAGGGAGGAAAGTTTCCACTAAACAAAATTCAATGACTGTTCGTTGCATCTATGATATTGGATAAATGTCAAATAGCCAAGTGTAGCACATAAATTGAAAGCAAGGACAATGGTGATAATCTGGAATCTTCCTGGAAAAACTGGTAGTTAATCTCAGTTTTGCTTATTTTTTTACAGTAAGCTAGAATAATTGCTATTCTGTTTCAGCATATTGAAATGTAAAACAACAGACAGCTATGAGGTGAGGTGTTCTAGTTTCCCAGATTTCTCATACTACTTAGGAAGGCAGGAAAGAATTGAAGTAGGCAAAAAGAATACAAAGGCCACAGCATAAAAAAGCAGATATTGTAGCTGAAAAAAAAAAGATACAGTAATGATTTCTATTAAGTGTTTTTGTCTGATTCATATTGACCAGTTCTTCTGGAAGGCATCAATCTAACATTGGTGGAGATTTCTAAAGTGCAATTCCAGTCATCCACAGATAAACTTCCCACCTGCTTAAAAAGAAGTATTAGACCAGAGAAATCGATTAACAGAAATAGCAGAGGTGTCCAGAAAAGAAGTCAAAAAGTTAAAATGATACTCTCATTTTAAGCATGTGGTTAACGTCCGACCATTTTTATGTGCGTCATTAGGTACAAGCCTTCAATTACAACATTATATATGATTGCAGGTTTGTCAAGAAGGAAAGACCAATTTCTGGTTTATTTTTAGTAGTCTGTAAGGCAGTTATTAAAAGTATAATTGAATGCTCCTGGTATATCACAATTACTGCGTTTGTTTTAACTTTTCTTCTTCCTAAAAATTCAATATACAGTTTAATATGCACACAGATAAATATAGCACAAGCATTACATTTAGAGTGTTAATTTCTAAAATATAACATCATCTATATTTAAATAATTGATTTGTTCATGTCTGATTCCAACCATAAAATATGTAATTTTATATAATATGAAGGCTACACTTCATTTTAAAGACCTTTTATAAAAGCATTGCTGAAATTCATAGAAAAGATGCTGGATAAATTAACTTTTCTAGATTTATATTCTAATTGTCTGTTCATATATAGCCAGTAATGAGAAGCAACGCTAGCCTAATAACAATCCAAGGTTCTGTAGAAGAAATATCAACCAGGGTCACTATGTCTGAATATGAGTCATTTCAGGAAGCTAAAAAAAGAATAAGACATGAGAGCCAAATATATTAATCTCTGGGAAAAAGAAGCCTTATGGGAACCATGACAAACTTTATTAGTAAAAACTTTATACCCATGGCTTCTTTAACTGTAGAAAGTAATCTTCAGTTTGGGTAGACCTTATCAAACAGGATCCTGGGATTTCAATTTTTATGCCATTCATATAAAAAGTGACATTAAGTTTACATTTGCAATGTTTTTAAAGGACTAATGCCAAGTAATGTATCTGATAAGTCCTCTCTTGCTTTGGGGAATAATCATAGTGGAACATTTTGTGTCAGCACTATAATAAAGTATTTGTTGGATTACCAGGTAAATAGTGGAGAATTATTCATTTTTTAAAAAAATGTAAATATATTTACATGTACTATATTTTTATAGAGTGTTTGTACTCTTTTACTGCACTTTCCATCCTGTCATTTACTGGACAGAATTTACTGGCTCAGGACAAATGTAAAAGAAAATGTAGCTGAAGTCAAAATAAAAACTGTGTGTAGATGCTTCTAGGTTCAGTGCTCTACATGTCAGTTCCTTTTCAAACTAAAGGGTAAGCACTGTTATCTAATTTATAAGTGAAGAACAACAGTATATAGTTATTCTCTTAATAACTCCCAAATCCTTTATTTTAGGATTAAGGTACATGCTATACTAGCTTTCTTTGATATTCCAGATATGCTGGACTAGAAATCCCAGGTAAAACTGGATGTTATGGCAGTTGTAATCCAATACAGTCCTCAATTTACGACCATAATTGAGTCCAAAATTTATGTTGTTAAGTGAAAAATTTGTTAAGTTTTGCCCCATTTTATGATTTTTCTGGACACATTTGTTAAGTGAATCACTGCAGTTATTAAATTAGTAACATGGTTGTTAAGTGAATCTTGCTTCCCCGTTGATTTTTTCTGGTCAGAAGGAGATCACATGACTCTGGGACACTGCAATCATCATAAATATGAATCAGTTGTCAAGCATCTGAATATAAATCATGACCCTAGGGTCATGTTACAATGGTCATAAGTGGGAAAAATGGTCATGTCACTTTTTCATGGCCGTTGTAACTTTGAACAGTCAGTAAATGAACTGTTATAAGTTGAGAGCTATCTGTATATTTAGGAAGTTCCAGCTTGGAGAAACATTAGCACTGTGTAAAAAAAAAAAAGCACACAAATTGCCTCCTTTAACCTTGGAAAAAGCAGCTGTAGAACTCCAGTGGTCAATACATTTTCACAATTTTTCTTCTGAAAATTAAATTTTGTAAAGAGGAAGCCTGCACAAGAATACCAATGTTTCAGAAATAATAAAAAATACTTAGAAAATCTAAAAGTAATAATAGTAATTATATGGCAGTGCCTTGGTCACTTTAGGCTAAAAATTTTCACTTGAAACTGTATTATTAAAACAAATAAAATATCTAGGTATTAATATTCATACAAAAATAGAATATTCTTCACATTGTTTGGAACTTTTTCCACAAGGCATAATTAACTTGTGTAGTTTGCTTGAAGCAGGGTGCAAGATTTTTGTGGCTAGCCATTTTGGGGGAAGAAGGCCATAAAGTAGCTAATGGAGGAATATAGTATTAAGGGGAAATATGGAGGTTATTCTTTAAAAAAAACTTATTTCTTTTTAAAACTTAAAACAGTATCATTCCTGAACATGTTGACTTTAGATCAATGTCTCTTTAATGGCTATACTAAAGGGTAGGTTCATAGACTGGAAGTTCATCTTAGACCCATCATTACATGTATCACATATCAATTATGAAACTATTTGAGTAGAGAATGTCATGCAACATTAATAATTCTAATAAACTTTTCTAATTACATTGTTTAATTGGACACCAAATAGATAGGAAATTGGAGGGATAGAGAAAGGAGAAAGAAGCCATATTTTATTTTAATGGCTACCAGTTTCATCACTTTGTAGGTAGATTGCAGCCTGTTAAAATAATGTACTGTAGCATAAGCCTGACAAAGGCCTTTAAAAGATTAAGGGCATGAGACAAGACAATTATCATTTCCACTAATGATAAATAGAAAACATGCAACAGTAAATATTTGAATGGAACGATCTGCCAATATTGCGAGATCGATGCCCAGATTTAAACAAACTATCAGAGCATTTATGAAGTTAATTAAAATAGCAGTATTTGAAGAAAGCCCTGTACTTAACAGCACCACTGAATCTCCTAGGAAAAAGGAGGAAAGAGATATATAAAATATTCATATTCATAATAAGGTATGATTACAGTTTCACACTATTAGTTACAAGTTCCTTTTGCCAAATATTACTTTCATAAGTGGTGCTGAAATTGTCCTGCTTTATAAGTACAAGTAGTCCTTGACTTACAATCACAGTTAAACCCAAAATTTCTATCGCTAAGCAAGATAGTTAAGTAAGTTTTTCCAGCTTTTCTTTCCATTGTTGTAGGAAAATCAATGAAGTTATTAAGTGAATTGTTTGGTCATTAAGTGAATCTGACTTACCCATTTACTTTGCTTATCACAAACTGACTGGGAATGGTACCAGTGGTGATTGCATGTCCTCAGGTCAGTGCAATCGTCATAAATATATGTCAGTTGCCAAGTATCCAAATTTTGATCATGTGTCCATAGGGATGCTCCAATGGTTGTAAATGTGAAAATTGGTCATAAATTACTTTTTTCCAAGTTGGTCAAAGATTACCTGTAGAATGAAGACAGGAAAGTGCAAAAGAAGAACTTGTAAAATGAATGTGCATTTAATGGGTTTTTCAAATGTTGGATCCCAGGCATTCTACATGTAATGGTAGCAGAACACCCATGCATTTTATTCAGTTCTAGTATCTAATAGATGCCATAAGATAGTAACCAAAATGTATTCTTTGTTAGCATAGAATGCTAAATAGGAAAGGTATAAAAGGAAACACACTAGTGAAGAGAAAAAAAATCCCCTTCAGGCTTTCATCTGAACATGTGATGATTTTAAAATGGGAAGAAGACAATTTCTGACAGTTTCTAAGATTTCTATGATCTTTTTGCAAATTACCCGAAGGGCTGCACTCACATGTATTATTATAATTCTTCTCATCTCCTAGCTGGATATCTATTGGGTAGGAAAATGTCAAAGTGATGGAATATATAAGTGATGATGTTGTTATCTGGTGTTACCTAGCTGGGTAATGAAATATCTACAAGCAAAAAACCCAGGTAAGAATTCCACATGGGAAGTAATTACTATAAGCAAGGATTTAAGAAGAGATGATTTTATAAAAAAAGTAGTAGCCAGATGGTTAATTGTAACATTCTACCTGCCACAACATCTTGAAGTTAATAGTTTCTATGGGGTAGGTATTGGTGTGATTTCCATATCTTATGATGTTAACTATTGACCTGAGTTGTTTATCTAAATCAGTGGTGGGATTCAAAATTCTTTACTACCAGTTCTGTGGTCATGGCTTGGTGGGCAGGGCAGGGGAAGGATACTGTAAAATCTCCAGTCAGGGGTGGTACTTACCAGTTCCCTGAACTATTCAAAATTTCTGCTGAAATTTTACCGGTGCTCTAGAACTGGTCAGAACCTGCTGAATATCACCTCTGATCTAAATGTGACAATATGTCTTATTAAAGTCATAAAAGTCCACATAAATAACATCTCACAGTCCCTATGAAAAAAGATGGAAAGATGGAAAAGTTACATGTAATTTGCTACATGTATATATACATGTATATATTTTTATAACCAAAATCCAAGACAGAGAACAAGAGAACGGCAAAGCCCTCCTCCCATATAAAAAAGGCACCACAGACAAAATCAGCAAGATCCTCCAAAAACACAAGAATAAAACAGCATTCTGCATAAACAGAAAAATATCCACCATCCTAAGAAACCCTAAAGACAAAATCAAGTTAGAAAACCCAGAAGTCTCATCTTGCCCATTCTATTCAGGCTACCTGAATGGAAAAAAAAAAAAAAAAAAACCCAAAACCAAACTATATATATATATATATATAAATATATATATATAATATACTTATATATATATATACTATATATATAGTATACATATATTAATATATATTATATATATATAATATATGGTATGTGTGTATATGTATATATATGTATATCTATATGATATATATTGCTAATTAGATATGAATGCAGTTTCAGCCCTTCCTCGGAGTATTTATCTCACGTATTGTGGTGCATTTTCAAGTTGTAGCAAGTTGTGTCAGCTTCCTGATGATGCAGATAAGATTCTGCTGAAACGTTGCCTTACAATTTAAAAAGCACTTACAATTGACCGTGGATATACGTCCGAAGGAAAGACTGAACGACAACATACATATATATCTAATGGTTTCTCAGGATGCGCTGCTATTTTTTTGTCTGTTTTGAAGGCAAAAAAATAGCAGCCATACCTGAGAAAAACCCCAAAGATAAAATTGACCTGGAAAATAAATCCCAGAAGGCATATCGGAAAGTTCCCTGTGACGATCATTGGCCCGGCCGACAGTTACGATGACGACCGAATAGAAGGAAAAGTAGCCTGCCGTAGGTGAGTGAACACAAAGAGAAAGTGGCGGAGTGAAGAAAAGCCCAAGTCAGATCAAAGCTCCAGAGTCAGGTGAATAAGACCCAGGGCTCCTAGCCAATCAAGATGAGCAGCCGTCGAGATTTGGAAGACCGAAGAAGCTTTTGAGAGCCCACATGCCATACAGGAAAGCCTGGATGGATGGCAGAAATGAGATTCTGACGTTTGAAACGTTGCTACAACTTTAAACAACACGTACCAATACGTGGATAATACCAAGGGAAGCTTAGAGACAAGGCCACACATGTAGAGACCTGGCGAAAGCTTAAAATAAGATAAATAAATAAATAAAAACAAAGTAATATAGTGGGCAGTGATATAGTATAGTATATATAGTAGTATAGTAGTATATAATTAGTGAGTATATATATGATATATATAGTATAGTAGGTAGTGATATAGTGATAATACTCATTACGTAGTGATATATATATTATATATTATATATAATTACATTGATGATATGATATGCTTTGGTTATGGTCGGGTTTTCTCGACCGCGGAATAGGAATTGGAAAGTTATCTAGGCAACGTTCTGATGATCGTCTCATCATCATCTTCAGGCCGTTGTTTCTCTCAGCTCTGTGCCATTGAAGTTGATGTTAGTGACCTGTGGTTTTCATGTGTTGGACTTATGTGAGAAGGTGGTTTCCAGGTCACACACGATCAAACTTCAATGACATAAAACCCTAGCCACTATAGAAAACCCAGCCAAACAGAATCATCAGATAATACGCATAGAAGATTGAAAAAAGAGATACCCTATGGACAGCCCATGATAGTAAGAGATGCATTCTCAGCCAAGACTGTCAAATCATTTGGAAGCCCTGCATCTCATCAAATAGAAAGAATCTTCCATCACCACAGGGCCAGGCAAACACCTGGCACAAACAGGACGTCCCCTCTGGATGCCTCCAGCTCAAACACCCCCCACCAGGCACCCAGGTGAAAACCTGGTTCCTGATGAATAGCAGCCATGCCTTCACACGAAGCCAACTGCACTGAAAAGCCTCCACACAGAGGGGAAACAGAAGTTGTTGCCAGCCAATTCAAAAGCCACAAAAACAGAACAGAGAGAAAACCCAGAAGCACCAATCAAATCAAACTCCCAAGTCCAGTGAACACAGCACCCAAGACTCCCCAACAATCAGGATAGGCAGCCTCCAAATTTGAACAGGAGCTACTATGCGAGTAACCCACCATCAAATACAGAAGCCTGATGATCGCCATCATGAGATTCTGGGCTGAAACGTTGCTTACATAACTTTCGTACAAAGCACTTCCCAATGACGTGGGATAAGATACTCTCGAACGGAGAGCTGAAGAACAGCGACCACATGGGAAGTACGCGGCGAAAGCTTTAAAAAAACATTATATATAATATTTGGTTTCTTCTCACGGTAAAAATTTGAAGTATCTAGTGTGTATCGTTTTCAATGAAGTCTCTTCATCATCTTTTCAGGCTTGTGTCTTCGGCTTTGCTGACTTCACGGAGTTATTAATGTGGACCTGTGCAGCTGGCTGTCTTGTCCTTTTTACTTGCTAGTGGCTGGATGCTGACTTGAATTGGGTGGGGGCTGGCGTGTTTCTGATGTGGGGGGGTTCGTGGTGGTTGGGGTTGGCTGTGTTTTGATTGGTCTGGGGACGTGGCTATTCTGTCAGTTGTGGCTTTGTTTTGCTCAGGTTTAGTCTGCAGTGCTGGGGGTATTTGTAGCTGGTGAGCTGTGATCCTGATTGTTTGTCTTCACGTTCTGTCATGCTACATCTTCATGGTGGGTGTCAGTTCTTCTTTCTGTAATTATGTGGTTGGATGAGGGGTTTGAAGCGCGAGTAGATGATGCAGCTGTGCGTACGAGCTTCTTGGTCCTGTGATCTGTGTTCTCAATCTTCTATGTGGGTGTGAGTCTGCTTTTCTGATGTGGAATCTTGTGCTGGTAGCATTCTGTTGGTTGTGGCCCACATGGGTCTTGGCTGGTGTCATTCTTCATGTTTAGTGTTAATACTCGTTTGTCTATGAGGTGGGTTCAAATGGCGCGAGGCGGCGAGGATATATCTCATTAATTCGATGCTGTTGGGCGTTTTCTATTTCTATGGCTTTCTCTGAATCTATCAGTTGTTTTGGGAATACGTGTGTGGGTACAGTGATGCGTTTTGGTGATAGGGCTCGTGGGTAGTTTTTAAAGTCAATCTCAGTATATCCATGTGGCCTTGTGAGGTGAATGGACGCAGGGCTAGAGGTAGGTTGTCTTTTTTTGATTGAGTATGCTTGTATTGTTCATAGCGTACACTTATGTTTTCTGTTAGTTTGTCCAAATGTATGTGGTGGGTCATGCCGGTGCAAGGGATTTCGTTTTTACTCCTTGGCTTTTC
>BHFT01016069.1:0-27313 GCA_004320025.1 Laticauda laticaudata
CAGTAAAACAAAGAACAGCTGAATTATGAAAATCAGAATTCCATCTATTTAAGAGATGAATTTCATCCATCTTGTTCGCCAGTGAGTGTAAATTAGTCAGAAAGATTGAAGGGAGAGGAGTTTTTTTCCCCCTATTCTTTAGTCTATTTAAAATTCCCACTTGTTTACCTCGTCTCCTCTTCCGGCATGGTCGCTTTGCTTTCTTTGTTGTAATCCATAGCACCGGGGAATTGGTTAGAATCTCCTCCGCATTTGTAAAGACAGGTGGGGTGGAGAATCAGAAAATTGCTCCTTAAGGAAACATTGTCTAATTCTTAGCAGATGGTGTCGTGAGTATGAAATCCATCGTGAATTGCAGATAATAATAAGAAATTAAAAAAAACCATTAGAGAGCATTTCACCAAGGGAGCTGGTGCCGGCTCCATCTTGGCTAGTTTTTTAAAGGAATATTTATTTGTTTGTTTGTTTATATGTCATATAACTAAACTACCCATCTTTCATTAAGAGGGACTCTTTATATTAATAAAATGTTAATAAGTTAGTTTAGCCTCTATAAATAATAGTGATTTTATAATAGCTCAAATTCCCAACAACCCCTGTTTATGCAGCAGTATGTCAATTTCTGGGACTGAAGTCAAGCACATTTGGAGCACAACTAATATCTCATAATAATATTTAACGTTTGCTTATTCTGAAATGTGTTACTCCATAACCACTATAACAATCCTGTAAAGGACACAATATTATTATTTCAGACAAATAAAAAACAAACATGAAAAATGAAGATGAAATTTGAATCAAATACCTTGTAATTAGTAGCTTGAGGTCTTTGCGATAATATTATAGATTCATCAATTTTGATTTCCTATTCTGCACTCCTTTGTTTGCTTCTACTTGCTTTAGCTAAATTATTTGGCCAATGTAACAGGAAAAATGGGACCTAGTACAATTACATACACACCAATGATAAGACCATGAGAATGGAGAGGACACCTTGTTCCATTAATGGAGAGACATCCCCATTTGGAAAAATCCTGAGGGAAGGATTAGGTTTTTTTAATTCCATGATCTGAACAAATATTATTATTCTGTTCTGTAATAAAGCCCAACATTCCATGAGGCACGGTGAGATTTCTCACATCCATTGCTGCTTCTTCTCCAAAAGAATTAGCCCTTATAGCAGCTATCTTACATTGAGGTACAGCTTATTGTTAATCATCATGGCCAAGATTTTTCCTGGTGTAATGCTTCCATCCAAGTTAAGAATGTTGCTATTTAAATGTAATGTTTTCTGGTTGAAAGACAACTTGTTCCTCTCGCCACAGTCTTTCAACCTGTCCAGATTAGAATATGGATTGGTCTCATTCTATCATTCTGAATATTGGTTACATCTTCCAGTTTTTTGTCATCAATTTTGCAGCTCATCAATTTTGTTTTTCCAATCATTCATGAAAAGATTGACTAATATTGGCCTAAAACAAAACCCTGTAGGACCCTACTGCGTTCTGCTCTTTATCTACTGCTATGAATGCTGAATCTCTGAAGTTAAGAAATCAGTTTCTTTGCTGAAACTGAGGTAAATATATACATAACATTCTCTTCATCTCCGTTTAAGAAGAGATAGGACAATCATTTGTCTGAAATAGTGTTGGATTTCCTGCTTGAGCCAAGGGTTCAAGGTCCCTTCCGATTCTGTTGTTCTGTTCTATTATTTATTTGCCAAGGTAACTGTTTTGTCAAAGAAAGAGACAATATTTGTTCTATCTGACCTATTCTTGACAATATCATGCCGATTCCTAGCAATCCTGACATTGTTTTCAAGATGCTTAAAAATGCCCTGTTTTGTCATCTGCTCTAACAACTATTTAAGGCCCGGTCCCACTGGCCGATGGATGCAAAACGTATGCATAAAGGACACAGCGGATGAGCAAAATTTCAGGGGTGGCTCCATCTGTTGTCATCTGCTCCAAAATGTGGCAAAAATTTGCATAAACAGAACGGAAAAGAATGGACGTGTAGTATGTAGCGGGGATGTTAAATGGATGTTCATCGGAAGCCTAGCGGATGAAAGCGGATGGAAGCGGATAACACCTCCGAAGGGGTTCCGGGGGAGAATTTCAAAGCAGACGCATAGCGGATGAAGCGGATGCATCATGTACGGCTAAAGGAAAGAAAGGGGATGCCGTACAGATGTATATCGGATGCAAACCGTTCACTGCGAATCCTTTCTATTTCCGTGCTACTAATGATGTATAGACATTCCATGTACCTTTTCTTTCCTCCCTCTTTCCGTTTTCAGCTGCAGCGGATGTGAGTTGCAAGGATGCCCAGAGGATGCAGAGAGGATACAGAGGATGTTTTAACGGATGATAACGGACATAGAACGTTTGTTGCTCGTATGTCATGGATTTACATCATACATGGCGGAAAGTTCACCCATTCACAAAGTTTTGTGCAGCTCAAAACTTCTTGGGCGGGTGAAATCACAGTGGACGGATGCTCGACGGATAGAGCGTATGAAACATGTATGCAATGAGTACACAACAGATGCACAGCGTTTTCCAGCTTTTTTTAACGTTTTACATCCTCTTTGCATCCGTAAGTACAGTGGGACTGGGCCTTTAGATATTGAAGTTAGGTCACTGGTTGATGATTATTGGAATCCTTTTTCTTGAAGGGGTAACAATACTTCTCCGGCATCTTTGCAGTCCCAAGTTTTTTTGCAAGTGGTTTGTCATTGCCTTTCTTCTAGGGCTGAGAAACAGTGACTATCCAAAGTTATCCAATTGATTTCCATTGTTAAGGATTAGGTCAATTATTAAAGAGCGCTGTCTTTCTCTCTCATTGTTAAAATTAGCCTTTCTAAAATCCATGGCATGTTTTAACCGGTTTTTAATTAGTTTTTTAAGCAACTCTAACAATGAGTCACTTTAACATTATTAGCCAATTCCTTCTTGTTTATAAAGACATATTTAGATTTCTCAAACCCACTCAAGCCTTTTCAAAGAAAAAAAGTCAAGCATTTATCCGTATTTGACAGAACTAAAACAGATGTCAAAAGGATTTAAAAGTTTCTATCATAGTTATGTCTTAAAGCTTCAGTTAATCTGCTTCAATAAATCTTCATTCCACTACTTGTGACTGATTTGATTGTCTATGGCAGACTTCCAGTAAGCCATCCTTTCTGTTAGCTTATTTTAATCCAAATGTCATTAAATCAAATGTTCTACCACTGAAATTCATCCACCTTATTTCTATGATCCCTGTTATATCATACTTGATTCTGTGCCTCATGACACTCAGCTCATATTGTATGTTAGCTATAGAGTACCTTTTTTTTGTATAGAGGCATTTGAGATAATTAGATAGACTCCCTATGTTCAATTTCCTTTTTCCTTTCCCCCTTTATAAAACTTAAACTAGTCACTTCCCAAATGTTTTGCTTTCCTACTGTGTTCAGTTTATTACTTGCCAATGTATTACTCGTCCATGACTGTGTCCCTTTATTTTAGTTTAAAACCTTCTGATCAGGTTAGCCAGTTGTTTTCCAAAAACATCATTCCCCACTTTTGTGAGATGAATTGTACATCTGCAAAACCATTCTCCTTTCTATATGCTTGCACCAATTTGGAATCCCAAACATGGACCAATGTTGCCAGCAAAAGTTCACTAGAAAAACCTTTTCATTTTCCTGAGTTTTGTTTTCAATGGGAAGTAGCAATAAGAAATTCACTTGTCCCCTAAGGTTCTTCATTCTCTTCTCAAAAGCCATAAAATCACTTGTTATACCCTCGAGGTCATGCTTTGCATATCATTTATGACCATATGAATGAATAAGAAAGGTCTGATAAGGCTCATTAGACTTGCAGAGGCTTGTCAGTCTTTCCATCATATCTTGAATTCAGGCACCTGAGAGGCAACATGCATGTTGGGATGAAAGGTCTAGATGACAAATGGAAATTTGCCTCTTGGGAAAAAATTACTTATAATTCTTCTCATTTTTTTGGTGATCAGTGATAGATTACTTCCATTTGAATTAATTAGGAGTACTTTGTACTCACTCATGTTTGTAGAAACTTCCTAGAGGGAAAGAGGTTCCTTCCTTTCATGAAGTTGTGAGCTTCATATTGCTTATAAAAACTACATGGATGAATAAGGACGACCAATTTATTGTGATATAATGTAATGGTATTCACACCTGAATAAGTAATTAATTCATCTTGAATGAATTAGGAATAAACATGATATTCTGGTCTCCAGTAAGCACATTAAATCTTTGTTAGTTTATTACCTCTTTAAATAAATTATTGATTAAACTTATTTTAGGGTTCCTTTAAGGCAGGAGTGTCAAACTCGCATCATCATGGTAGTGTCATGTGACATATAGGGACTTTTCCCCCCTTTGCTAAATCGGGCGTGGATGTGGCCAACATATTTGGCCCGTGGGCTGGGAGTTTGATAGCTTTGCTTTAAAGAGAACAGTAGAAGAGGGAAATTATTTGAATCTTCTACATCAGGTTCTCCTTTTTTCTCTTTTCCTGATAGTATCATAGTTTCACAAGGTGTAGGAAACAATGTAAATCCAGCTTTTGGGGGAAAACATGCTTTGCCTAGGCAAGGCAGATACTCCCTCTTGGATGCCTTAGATTTGTCAAAAAATTGCTTATTTTCTGAATACACTTTCTTGAAAGATCTGGTGGGATAATGATAAAAACTGATTTTTGTCCATTATGGCTTTGTCTAAAATGTTTACATAGAAGTTGCTTAATCAGAAGCAAACTCGGAATGCCACATAAATATCTCAGCAAGAGGTTAATGTATTAGATACACCAGGGGGTACTGTTGTGCCATTCTAGGTTTGTCATACCTATTACAAAGAGATATAAACCATATGACCAAAGGAATATTTCAGCCAATTAATTCCATGGAGAAGTTTTTTAAAATTTTGGCAAGGGTTTTAAATTATTTTTTGTAAAAAAAAATTTGACACGGCTGAAAGTGACATCAACTAAATACACAATTGAGTCTATGACATCTCTAAAGGAAGGACATCATATGAGAACATACAGAATTCTGCAAAAACTTAGAGAGAAGAAAGTTATTATGACTCTAAAAAGTTCATAACAGATTATCACTAATATAGTGATGAGTGAGATGAGGAATATTTGCATTTTCAAGTAATCAGAACTGGGAAAATTTCTGAGGACCTGCCCCCTAAATCTTCTGTGGAAAAATTATGATGAAAGATGGCATACAAGTTAGACTATCTATTAGATAGTAGTGACATCATCTGACCAACTAATATATGGGGGGGGGGGCAAATGAATTGTTCTGCTGGTGTAGTAAAATGCTTGGCTTGCAAATTCTCCAGTCTGAATCTGATATAAATCAGGGACAATATTGTGAGGGAACACAGAAGGGCTGAAATTTGGCCTGGTGCCTTAACCACTAGATCAGTGGTCCCCAACCTTTTTTGTACCAGGGACCAGTTTCACGGAGAAACACTTTTTCAAGGACCGGCAAAATCAATTCTTCCCCAATAGTAAAGGGCTTCTTAGCTTTAGCTCATATAAAATATATATTTTAATCATGATTATTCATTCTTTGCAGCCCGGTACAAAATGATCCACGGACCGGGACCGGTCCGGGGCCCGATGGTTGGAGACCCCTGATCTATGTCATCCATAATGATACGTATAAAAAAAGAGACAAGCCTTCAAATTTATTGATCTGCAGCAGACAGTATAAATCTCTCTTCTGTGATCCTTGCACACCAGAACAACCAAATATTGGTTTTTCACTATTACAAAACTGCAGAAGACTGTCAATGATACACCATCCCTGTATTGAGTTCAGATGAAGTTGCACAGTGCTATTTACAAACTCTAGCTCGAGATGCTCTCTCTTCAAAGCTTTGGAAAGAGTCTGAAGGCCCAGTTGGTCTGAGCTGTCAGGAGGGATGATAAGATAAGCGCTATATCTCAAGCTTCTTCATGCTCCTCTAAAATACTCAATGGATCAAAGATCCATTGAAGCCCCTATCACATTCTCTATTAGATCTTTGAATTTAATTGTTATTGTGCTTACAAGCTGGGTAATATATTTGGACATATGGCACCTGACATGTGATCACTGATATATCTATGATTATACCTTTATCAGCATGGTTATGGCAAGAGTGGGTAGGATTTGTTTAAAACACTTGAAGAGCATTAGGTTGCTAGTCCTGAAAGGAGAGCAGTATATTAAAAATGGAAAACTTGATTTAGATCTCTGGTCAGCTACAAAGCCTATTGGATATGTTCTGGTCACTCATCCAACTCAATCAGTCTCTAAGTATGATTCGGATAAGGTGGCAGAAGGCTACATATATCCCTTGATGTTACTGGAGGGAAGATAGTTTTATGAACTGTACATTTGAAGATGCTAAATCAGTACTCTGAAGGGAAAATGACAAGGATACAATTTCTATCCCTTAAGACAGGGGTGTCAGACTCACATCATCACGGCAGGAGTTTTTTCCCCCTTTGCTAAACCAGGTGTGGGCATGGCCAGCATCTGGCTTGTGGGCTGGGAGTTTGATAGCCCTGCCTTAAAAGATTGAGACCAGAAAATCCCCTGGGTTTTGTTTCCTTTAAGGATTTCTATTTTAAAACATAAAGTAAAAACACCCCAAAATCACCACCCAGCTGTATTAATTTTAATATTTGAAAAATAGTACAGAATTCTATCATTTAGAAGTCATCAAACTGGGAGCATTAGTTCAAGGGGCACACAAATAGTTGTGGGGTTCTTTTGACCAACTGCTGGAGTTGTTTAGAATTTCTGCCTTGCAGCCTTTACCAATTTCTATTTGTTCTGCTTCAGAAACTGGCAAAGTTTGAATTAATTCAATATGATATTGACCAGAATGAGATTATGAGGAATGAAAAAGGATTCTGCATCGCAGTGGCCACAGGTATGTTAATACAAAATACATTTGGAAATGAATTGGATTTTGCGAAAGAAAAGTTATACGCAACTTCCAATGAAAAAATGGGTCTTCTTTGTGCCATTCGTCACATTCAAACCTTGGGGGTTAAGTCCTTGGTTGTCTTAGTGCCACATATGAGTTTTCCACAGAACAGTCACTTGATCACAGCAGTTAATGAGTTGCAAGTTCAGTTTCATGGGAGTGGTTACATGAAACCTCTGGGGAAATCTGATTAATCCAATCCCCCAGCTTTTTGGGATACCAACATGAAGGCTGCACTTCATGCCTGGGAAAAGAAATTAAAATATGGTATTTTGGAGATTACAGATGATAAATTCACAAAAACCAGTTTATTTTTCCCCGTTTTACGGAGGAAGAAATGGAGTTTACATGTTTGTTGTGAATCTGAGCAGTGAAGAGAGGCCCTTGTTGCTAGCCAGGAAATGACCCACTGAATCTGTGCTCAGTTACTGTCTTAGACAGGGCATGTTTTGATTTGTTGTAAGTTCTCTGCAAGTATTGCAAATATATAAACAAGTCTGTGCACATCGAGTTTATTTCCAATACTACAACAACCAAAACCGTCCAAATCAGTACCATATTTCTTTTTTTCCATATGAAGACCTGATATTGTAGAAATTGGTTATGTTAGACTGAGATGGCAACAATCAGAAGGAAACTGATGTGGATTCTACATTGGATAAACAGGCAAACTTTGTGCAAAATAATTAATAGACATAAGTCTGCTGCTGAGACTCAAAACAAAGACAAGTGATGTCAGAACATTTTAATTTCCCAGGATGCTCTGTGCATTCAATGGAGTGAGTTAAACTCACAATTGCCTAAAGCTTTTTAATAAAACTTGGAAAAGGTGCTACCTGATTAGATGACTTACGTGACAGAAAGACTGACCATCCAGCAAAGCCTTGGCTTCTTTTTAGAGATTTGTTTGGAACTAGCATTACTCTTGAGCTTGGGTTTTCAATATAAAAGCTGCAGACCAGTTATGCATATTAGAATGTATCCTAATTTTTCTCCTATGTTTTGTGAAGCACACAAGTTCACCTGTGGCCTCAGACCTCAGACCTTTCAATGTGATAAATAAAGAACTATTAAATGGGTAATAAAGATGTTATTAAAATGTAAATTAAATTGTCTAATTTTGTTTTCTTGGTCCCAATGAAAGGTCAAGTGTAGTTCAGTCCCCTCTCTCCAATTGTACACCATTCACTTGTTAATATGACATATGCAATGACTACTAACCTGGATGCATTTAAAATAGAATTGAATACATTTATAATGTCTCTATTGCCCTTTCATTTTTCATGCCTGTATCTACTAGAGAAGAGTGAAAAATGAATGTCCTTATGAATTTTTCCTTCACTATTGTTGGGGCAGGAAGTGAAAAATATAGAGCAAAAGAAAATAAAGTGGCAGCCCCTTTGTCTTCTTTGTGAGGGCTGAGTATTACTGATTTTACAAACTGCAACAATTTATTTAACAAGTATGGCAAGAAAGGTCGTAAAATGAGGCAAAACTCATTTATTAAATCTCTCACTTAGCAATAGAAATGTTGGGCTCAATTGTGTTCATAAGTCAAAGACTACCTGTACAGTTTCGAGTATGTATATTTATGAGCTTAAAAATGGGAATCAAATAATGGTTACCTTTTTAATATAAAGGGCTGCGTCAATCAATTAGAAAAAGTTTCATAAGTTTCGGGCTATCAATAAGAAGGCTACATTAAATTCACTTTTCTAGAACTATGCTTTCCTTCACATAAAAGCAACTGCTTGAATGTAATTTATTACTTTTGAGAATTAGAAATGTTTTTCGTATACATATATTATAGCCAGAATTAATATGACATATTCACTTTTATAGACTTACCAACTTAAATAAGTAAATCAATCTTTAATTGATTTTTATTTAAAAAATAGAATGTTTTCAGGAAAACCCAAAGGGAAATATGTGGAAATAATGTGCTTGCTCGGGAATGAATATTAATTGATTCCTAATTGCAGTTGAAACAGGTTTACTAGTAGGCAAGATCACCAAGAAGACTGCCTTCCATGGCTATGCAGGAGATCTTGAGAAAACAAAGAAGAAACTTCTCCAGGATGTCCTAGAAAAAGGAGACAGCTACTTTAACAGTGGTGACCTCATGATGCAAGACCGCGGTGGGTTTATATATTTCCAGGACCAAGTGGGAAATACTTTCCGGTGAGTCCCACAGACACTAAAAGCTGATATCCATTCCCTGCTTGCTCCCATCTTTTTAAAATTTTTATAAACAAGTAAAGATGGTAAACAAACCTTCTTCCTTCTCCTTTTTCCCCCTACAACAACAACTCCGTCAGGAGGATTGGGCTGAGAGAGAGTGACAGGCCTAAAGTCACCTGAATGACTTTTATAGTTAAGGCAGGATTTGAACTTATGGACTCTTGATTTTTGGCCTGGTGCCTTAACCACTAGATTCTAAAACTGACAGTTTTGCCTCTTTGGGGCAAACAAGACAGTCCTGACTGTCTGCAACTTTTTTATTCTGTCATATATTAATGCTTCCATTCCAACTGGCCAATGTGTATTTTCTTTTCAGCAACCATTTTATTCTGGGCTTTGATCTGAGTTGTCTCTTTTCTAGGCTTCATTGGAAGGCAAAAAGAAGGGTGGGAATCCAGCAATGGAGGGCTGTTCTAATTATCAAAGCAGCACACCTGTGGGCACAGTGGCAGAAATGAATGAAAGCCAGAATAGCTTTTTTAAACCAGCTTCATTTCCAGCTAGTTCATGCCCAAGAACAAGCAGCTGAAGACAATAATGGGCAACTGCGTCCTCTTCTCTGATGATGTTAAACTATTCAACACCACCGTCAATGCTACCATCCTTCAAAAAGACTTTGATTATGTGTCTGAATGGTCTAACAATTGGCAACTCCAAATATCTACCAACAAATGCTCTGTCCTACACATTGGTAAAAAAAATCTATATACCAAATACAATCTAGGTGGATATGACCTTGTTGATCACCCTCACTTTGTCAAGGACCTTGGAGTTCTCATACTGAATGATCTAAGTGCCAAAGCTCACTGCAACAGTATTGCCAAAAAGCCTTTAAGAGTTGTGAATTTAATTTTACGAAGCCTCTCCTCTGGTAATACTGTTTTGCTAACTTGCGCATTCAAAACCTTTGCTAGACCAATACTTGAATTCAGCTCTGCTGTCTGAAATCTGCACTGTATATCTGACATAAATATAATTGAGCAAGTCCAGAAGTATTTTACCAGATGAGTACTACATTCCTCTGTTCACAACAGAATAGCCTACAGCACCAGACTTGAGATTCTTGGCTTAGACAACCTTGAACTACTCCGACTAAGATTAGACTTAAGCATAGTACATAAAATCATATGTTACAACCTCAAATCAGTTAATGAATATTTCAGCTTTAACATCAACAACAACAACAACACTAGAGCACACAACAGATATAAACTAAATGTAAACCACTCCAAATTTGATTGCAGGAAGTATGATTTCAGCAACAGAGTGGTCAATGTCTGGAACTCACTGCCTGATTCTGTTGTCACCTGCTCAAACACCCACTCCTTTACCCTCAAACTAACCTCTGATGACTTTACCCCATTCCTAAGAGGTCTGTAAAGGGCGTGCATAAGCGCACAATCGTGCCTCCTGTCCCTGTCCTATTGTCCCCAATTATTAGTTCCTATTTCTTGTATTTACACGTATGTTTATTCTTGTTTCTGTTATAAGTAAGCTTTTTGACAAATAAATAATCTACGTTCCATATATCTGGCGATGAAATGAGAACACTAACTGGACAGAGTCGCATTACAATCAATAAATTCCTTCCTTCCTTCCTCCCTCCCTTTCATTTTATTTTGTGTGCGCAGGTATGTGTACCATGGAGTATAACCAGTGAAAAATTTTAGTAAGGAATAAGCAAAAAGCTTCCAAAAACCAAACTTCAACTGTATATGGTCTATGGACTTTGAAAGACACAGGAATATAGTAGCTTGAGCCTTTCAGACAGAGAAAATAGATCAAGAAATAACTCGTGAAGAAGGAAGTCTCCAGTCTGAATCTGATATAAATCAGGGACAATATTGCGAGGGAACACAGAAGGGCTGAAATTTGGCCTGGTGCCTTAACCACTAGATCAGTGGTCCCCAACCTTTTTTGTACCAGGGACCAGTTTCACGCAGAAACACTTTTTCAAGGACCGGCAATATCAATGCTTCCCCAGTAGTAAAGGGCTTCTTTACTATTTCTTTACTAAAAACATATTTTTATATATATTTTAATCATGATTATTCATTCTTTGCGGCCCGGTACAAAATGATCCATGGACCGGTACCGGTCTGGGGCCCGGTGGTTGAGGACCCCTGCACTAGATCACTTCATCTGATGCTTTAGTAATAAATGAAGGTTTTTTTGTTTTTGGAGAAAATTCAATTATAAAATGAACAAGTGGTGCTAATCACTTCTTTTTCACTATGTTGTAGGTGGAAAGGAGAGAATGTGGCTACTACAGAAGTTGAGACAATTCTTGTGATGATGGAATTTATTCAAGAAGTAAATGTATATGGAGTACCTGTGCCAAGTAGATCAAAGTGTATTCTTTCAGAAAGCAATCTTTAATGGCTATAAAAGAATAATGCCCAGAATCATACCCGGCATTGCATGACCTATCAGTCACAATCCTTAGGGACATTGCTCCCATTGCAAATATTGGATAAGGTCTTATTTTCTTGAATAACAATAGTGAACTCAAGTATTTCAGAAACAGTTTATAACACATGCTAATAAAAAGTAGTTATTGTGAAATGCTGACTAGTTACAAACTGAAGTTAAAAATAGCATGTTTTAATAATGTTGACTTAATGTTCAACAATATTTTTAAAATAATAAATAAGGCAGATTTTTGGGAGGCTGGTAGCACTAGTAAGCTATGAAATAGGTTTTGAAGGCATGGAGGATACACATTTAAAGGTTTAATGACAAAAATATTCAGAAAGGAACCTATGGATGTTACATTTTGGAAGAGTAATTATGAATGGTTAAATGATTATTGAATATCTATTTTCTGTGGGTGGGTATTTAAACATACCAACACCTTATAAAATTACCTAGTATTTGTTCAAAGTTTGATATTTTGGTTCTTGTTTTTATTTTCAAGAAATAGAGATTTCTAGTTTAAGCATTGTTACCAATCTTTTCTGTTGTTTTACATTTTATTATGATTCATAATAACTGTAGGGAAAAAAAATGCAGGGTTCTCTTTGGTAGCCAGATTTTAGAGAACATTTAAGTTTGGGGGTGGAAGATACGAGTTGTTTTTCCAATTTGTTTTCTTTAAAATCCCATCTGATATGAATGATAGTTCAGATGTTGCCCTTTCCAATTGTGTCAAAGTTAATAAAGAAAACAACTGAATCAGCCTTTTAGATGGACAAATCAGTTAAATATTAATTTGGGGTTATTTAGTTATTGAAAAATTGATACCACCTTGAACTTTGGGATTTTTTGCAATCATGTGGGCCAAAGCTACTGGATGATAGTTGTTATCCTGCACAGTTATAATTTGTATGAGAACAGGTATATTACTGTATTTTTCTCTCTATAAGACACACTTTCCTTCCCCCTGCACAAAGTGGGTGGAAATGTCTGTGCATCTTATGAAGTCAATGTTGTGTCATAGATCATGAAGTATATTACCTCAGGAGTCTCCAACAATGGACTGATGCTGGTCCTTTGGTGAACAGCAACCAGGCCATGGCAGGGTCCTTTTAAAGTGCTGAACCCCACCTCTTCTATCTTTGTCATTGACCATCTCTTATATCTCTTTTCTGCAGTGCAGGAATCAATAGGCCGAGCTGACACATGAGGACACCCATCTGTGGTCCTCTCAGGCTCTGCCTCCTGCCCTCACTACACCGCTGTTCCATATTTGACGCTCCATATTCACAGTACTCTGATGGGGACACCTAATGCATTTTTTTTCTTGTTTTCCTCCTCTAACCCTAGATGCGTCTTACAGTCAGGTGCATCTTACAGTGTGAAAAATATAGTATATTAGAGCAGGTATTAAATTCTTAGAATATTGAAATTCACAATCCATGGGCTATATTTTAGTTTAAGCATCTCAACAACACCCTCTAGAAAACTGGGAATGGAGATGCCAATATTATATAATAACAATTTCTGGCAGTGAGATTTTCCAGATTTCCCCCCCTCACACACATACAGAAATATGGCTCAGCGTGGACAGAAAGGGAGGCCTTCTGGGTGAAAAACAGTCTCCTTTTCAATTCAGACTAAAGTGCTTTTGTAAGTATTTATTTTTTCATTTTACAATGAATGGTTTATGATTGGCTTGCCAAAAAGGGGTTCTGGAATCCACAGGAGCAAAACAGTTGGAAAGCAAAAGGTTAAGTCAACCTTTTTCTCTTGCTATTCCTCCAGCGCAAACATGTGTCTTTCTATTCTGAGAAAATATTTGACCATTCTGATATTTTCTAGGACATGAAGGAAAGATTGGGATGGCAGCAATACTATTAAAGGAAAGGGAATCCTTTGATGGGATACAGTTATATGTACATACCAAGAATTACCTGCCAAACTATGCTATACCTCACATTATTCGCATCCAGGTGAGACTCTTGTGTTCTACTGTTGTTTTACTGATCAGTTGATATAATGTGAATAAACTTTGATGGGATTGATAACAATCGAAAACAGACAATTTGTGAGTGAAAGTTTTGATCCTGCTACTATCTTGATTGGATCTGGGTTGTCTTAATACAATGTTTCTCAAACTTGGTATCTAGATGTGTGAACTTCTTCCCCATCCATCACTTCCAAAATTGGGTGTTGCTGGATGGGGAATTCTGGGAGTTGAAGTCCACATATTTTAAATTTGTTAAGACCATGTGGCACATTACTGTTTCCTTCAGCAGCTTCTTATCACCTCCCAGCTTCTTCTACCTAAGGTAGCCTCTTCCTCTGCCTCATTATAAAACTGATATTCATTCCAATTCATTATCAAGGTAAGTGATGGAATTCAAGAATCTAAGCCAGTGTTGCAGCAAAATGTGCCTGAATGAGGCAAAGTATATATAATGTGGCATAGTTATAATCAATTTAGCAGTTTTGTAGGAAGGATAATTTAATTCTTTTATAATTTCAAATCTAAATCAGCTTTCCAAACTGCTTTTGGATCCCAACCGAATAATAATATTGATATCTATATTGTTCTTAGAGATTTTTTTTAATGATGATGATATGTTTGCCGCCTGCACTAGTAAAATGAATATGTTCCATCTTATACAAGATATATGATATGCTATTTACTTATCTGGTACAAATGAAATTCTCCGCTTTATCCCTTCTATCATCCCCTCCCATATAACTGATGGGCACTCTGAAGAAAGTGCAGCATGTATTTGACAGTAATATTGTCTTCCTCTAATGCTTTTAATTCTGCCATGTTTAGTGTGCTTTAGGAGAACAGTGGAATGATGGGTTGATTTGCTCCTTTTCACCAAGGAGGCCTTGGAGATCACAGCGACTTTCAAGCAGTGCAAAACTCAGTTGGTGAAGGAATAATTTGACCCTATCATCATCAGAGAGCCCCTATTTTTCTTGGATAATTCCGAGTAGAGCTTTGTGCCACTGACTCTGGAGATCTACTATTCTATCACAGAGAAGAAGCAGAAACTATGAAAGGGACTTCAAAAGATAACACATCATCATTCTTTCATGGCATAGCAACCCAGGAATAGAGCTTGGCGTTTCTTGACTATAGCCTAAGGATAGAGTAATTATCTTGGATTAATTTTGTTTTAATTTGGCAGATATCTGCAAATTAAAGATTTCTGGAACAGGTGTCTTGCATATCAAACTTAAGGACATTTAGAAAAGTTAATTTTATTCTTATTCTTTTTCTTTCCCCTAGTAAAGAGCCTTTCTGTATTCCCATGAGCTTTTTGCTCTGCAGTAGAGGGAGGTAAATATGCATTAAAATATGTATGAAATGGGCATCCTGTGTCCCAATAGTGTCACAGACATTGTGTTCCACTTAAGTGCTTGACTTTGCAAAGCAAAGCCTGTGTACTTTTCCTGTGAAGGGTAACTGGAATTTATCTTAAAGGAAGCTTCATACACTTCAGTATAAATATACATATCTTCTGCTCCATTTGCTTCTTGCAACACATACCCATCAAGTTATTGCTATCTATGCAAGAGTTAAAAGTATAATAGAACCAAAGGAAAAGTGAGGAAGCCGAAGTTTATTTTTAAAAATCAGAATTGATGTGATTTATTTTTCCTGGTCAATTTTTAAAATTACAAGGAATCATTTCATGTCAGTTAAAAATAATCTGTTATCATTTAAATTCAGTAAACAGTTTCCACCCTCAGAATTTATTGATTTAATCTCTTGAGATCTGTAGTTAATTGTATATGGAGGAAATATAGTATATATATTTTTATCTTACCTATGATATTAATGCCTTAACTAGAGGATAATAGAACAAGTAAAACTCCAGCATTTAGTAAAGTTTGTGCATTCATTCATGGAATCCAATTCAAAAGAGCAAATTCAATGTGGTCAGACAGAGGACAACATTTGGAAACCATACTTGATTCTACAATACTACCTGTGGCCATTGGGGGAAAATATTAACATTTACAGTTCATTGGGGAAAATATTAACATTTACAGATTCCCAATCCTGTAGCTTCGAGATGTTTGGACCTGTCAGGCCTAAACCAAGAATAACAGGTCGTAATACTTCTAAACCAAGTTATTTATTGTTTCACACTCATAGACAAAATCTTGCCAGACTGAGCTCTCCAACTGATCTATACCTACAGAGTACTCTGTTTAATATGGGGGAGGAGGTGTCTTCACCCTCTTTTTGTCACACAAAGTTATCTCTTACTCCTCTGGAATGTACCTTCTGCAGTGGTGGGATTCAAAAAATTTTACTATCAATTCTGTGGCCTTGGCTCGATGGGTGTGGTGTGGCTTGGTGGGCATTGCAGGGGAAGGATACTGTAAGATCTCAATTCCCACCCCCCTCCTGGGGGAAGGTTACTGAAAAATCCCTTTCCCTCCCCACCCCACTAACCTGCTTTCCAGCTCCATTCTCCTGTGCAGGGCAACAAAAAAAAATCTAGTAAATCAGCTGGGACTCGGGAGGCAGAGACTAGATGGGGGCAGATAGGGTCAGAGGTAATATTTGCTGGTTCTCCGAACTACTCAAAATGTCCCCTAATGGTTCTCCAGAACTAGTCAGAACCTGTTGAATATCACCTCTGATCCCCTCCCTCCTGGGGATCCACCTTCTCATTACATTCCATCATAGAACTTTCCAGAATTCCCAGACAGAAGAGCACTACTGAGAAATGGGAAACTAGAACCTGCCAAGGTTTGGAAATATTGATCTAAAAAAAAATTATAAGTTCCATCAGCAGTTTTATATCCTGATTGTTTCCACTTTCCAGTCTAGAAAACACTTCATAATTGTGGTGTGATAATTTTAATTTCTGACAAAAAGATTGAGAGTGCAAAAATATGATTAGTTCAGTCACCTGCTCTGTAACTAGTGTAAGAACCACAGAGTAAGAATCATGTCATCTCTATTCAGCACAAAAGGGAAATTAAGATGCTAATATTATCCTTGTCCTTCCGTATGCTGTGATGTGAAGCTATGAGTGGAAAGGTAATTTGTAAAATCCAAGCCACAATATAGCAGCAGAAATGGGGAGACTGGGTAGTAGGTTGCATCATGAGTTCCCACAATTGGGAAAAAACTGCACACAACCTCCACAGAATCACGGCAACACAGAGAAATCCTACACCCTGCACTGGGTTTAAATATACCACATCAGACAAGACTCAGTTGTCAAAACTGTCTGACATCATGGGATTATATAGATCTAAAGTTGATTTGAAACTGGTGGAAGCCATTGTATGTTATAGTTCATGAAACTGAATAGCAGAAGCCAATATAAATGAACTGTAGAGGAAATTTATATGGAAGAACTGAGCAAAAATAATTTTCATCAAGTGGTTGCAAGACAAGCAAGACATGATGATGTGGAATTTGATGCATTGATTTAGAAATATAGATTAGGGCAAAAAAGTGGATAAATTAAGGTGTATATATGCAAAGGTAAAGAACATTAGAATAAATTGCAAGATACAAGAGGGATTATAACAGGCTGTGCTAATTTTTGTTCATAAAGAGATACTTGGATGATGTCCTATTACTTTATGTAATGGAGCACAATTCTTGGAAAAGTAAAACAGTAACTGGATAAATATAGATAGGACAAAATAGAAAAAAATATTAAATTATTGTAAAATGATATGGTCATGTTACTAATAACTACAGACATGGAATTAACCTGATGATACCTGTGGTATTCACATGATTTATGATTTAATAATACCATTGGTTTTGATGAACTTTTAAAGCTGCTTAACTCAGTCTCTCTTCTCTATTTTTTATTAGCAATAGTGGCCTAGCAGTGGGTCTGGCCCTCTTTATAACCTATGGTTGCCTGAAATCCACAGTTTAGCCTTATTTATCATCTAACAATACAAACTACTGTCACTTGGCCGATGCTAGCTTGAGAAAGCTATACATTTCAGCCTAAATCATCAAATGTACAGGTATTCCTTGGATATAAATGGCCATTTAATGACTGTTCGAAGGTATGAATGCACCCTAAATATGCACTTATAACAGGGGTTAAACTGTTTTTTCCCCATTTTTTATTTTATTCACAAAATTAAAAAGGAAAAAAAAGAAAACCGATACAAGAAGAAAGCAAAGCTCAGCAAGGCATTAAAAGGTGCATTAAAATACATATACATAGATTGTTTCTCCTAGTTAAATACCGATAAACATGCTTCCAGAATAACTGATAACTCCCCGATATAATTTCCAAACCATTTTACAAAGTTTTGAATTATGACCCTAATGGACAGGCTCCATTAGGTCTTACCTCGAGGACTATGTGTATGCCAATAACAGATAAGGGAAGGGTTTATCTTGATTCCTAGCATTTTGAGATGTACTTGCTTGCTGAGCTGTAGCATTTCCAATAGCTGCGATTCAGCTATTTTAAAAAGTGTCATGATGTGTTGGGCAGGAGCAACCATAATTGTGTACACACAGCTCCTATAATGGATCTATTCTCATTCTGTTCGGGTTGGAGACATCTGAATTTCACAGGGCACTTTATTTTATATAGAAGGTTCCAGAAGACCCAGTTTCCGGATCTCAAAAGATGACATATTTTAATTAAAGGTATTTAAAGCACACTGACTGATCATTCTTATCAGCTAGACAGATCCTACAGGATATAGATAGTCCCTCAAATTAGGCCCTTTTCATTAACATAAGACAGAATAAAAAAGTTGTAGGATTGATTCTTTTTTTTCTTTTACATGTAAAAATGCAATATTCATTGCCTGGCATCTCCATATAGAGCTGAGAAAACTAAACAACCAAAAAATAAAACCTATATTAAAATATTTTAAGGCCCTGTCACACTGCCCAACGGATGCAAAACGTTTGTAAAAAGGACACAGCGGATGAGAAAAATGTTCCAGTCTGTTGTTATCCGCTCTCAAAAGGGGCAAAAATTTGCATAAACAGCGATAACAAAGAAAGGAACGGACGGGGGGAGGATGCAGGGCAGATGGAAAACGGATGCAGAGCGGAAGCCTCGCGGATGGAAGGGATGAGAGTGGATGGCACATCCGCTAGGCTTCGGGGGGACCTCAGCAAAGTGGATGCGGAATGGATGAAGTGGATGCACAGCGGATGAAGCGGATGCACAGCGGATGCACAGCGGAAGCCTAACGGATGCCTAGTGTTAATTGCGCATGTGGGGAGGATGCATTGCGTAAGCCCCGCAGATATAAGGGAAGCAGCTCGGAGCAGGTCACCATTCAGAGGAAAGACCTGCTGCCGGACGGATTGACAGCCTTGCCTGCCCTGCCTGCATGCTTGCCTGCAAGCCTTGCTGCCAGCCTCCTGCCAGCCTTGCTTGTTGCGCTGCCTGCCAGCCTTCTCCCAGCCTCCCTGCCAGCCTTGCTGCCAAGCCAGTCTGCCTGCCAGCCTTGGTGCCTGCCTGCCTGCAAGCCTTGGTTCATGCCTGCCTGCCAGCCTTGGTGCCTGCCTTCCTACAAGCCTTGGTGCCTGCCTTCCTACAAGCCTTGGTTCATGCCTGCCTGCCAGTCTTGGTGCCTGCCTGCCTGCCAGCCTTCCTGCAAGCCTTGGTGCCTGCCTGCCTGCAAGCCTGCCTGCCAGCCTTGGTGCCTGCCTGCTTGCCAGCCTTGGTGCCTGCCAGCCTCCCTGCCAGCCAGCAACCCCACAACCATGGGAAGAACAGAAAGCCTCAGCATCTGCTGCCAGCCCTGGCAAGAGGGACAGGCCACCATCCCACCCCTGGCCCTCCACTCTGGTTCTGCTGGGGCTTCTGTAGCACGGGCTCGCTCTTCTGGGGCTGGAGCTTCTGCTGCTTATGCTTCTGGAGGAGCTGATGATGCGGGGGATCAGACAAGCACTCCAGCACCAGCCACCTTCACAGCACCTGGACCCTTCACCCCTGAGACTGAATGACCAAGAGGAGTGCCAGAGACTCATTTTTGTTTATAGCTTCTTGTTAATAAAGTCTATCTTTGATTCACACACTTGCTTCATTTCTTTTTTTTTATAATAAAGTCTTGGTGGAAACTTTAGAAATGGTTTAAGCCTTTGCAGGCTTGAGGGGTGGGTTAAGATAGCAGTGGGATAGGCAGGGATACCTGTGGGATGGGTAATAGCTGTGGGATAGATAAACCTCCAGTGCAAACATAGTGGGACTGTATGGTCCACCTCCCAGGTGCCACACATATGGCCCTTTATTATCAATAATAAATGTAATCAATCATCCACACATGTCAACATAAACACAACTCTTTATTAATGCCCTCTTCATTGTAGGGCCACTCAACATACATGGCACAACCTCATTCAGTGTTATGCCACAGCTCAAGGAAGCATCCATTAACTATCTATCATCCTGTCTTGCCACTCCCACCTCAGCTGGGGAGTTGTACCAGTGTCTCAGGAGATTGCGCTGCTTCTTTCCATTCATGTGAGGCTCTGTTGGGGCCTTGCACATCTGAGTGTCTATCAGGTTTTGCCCTTGCCTCCATTCCCAGGCTCCATGTCCCCATTGCCTTGTTGGAGGTCCACGAGCCGTTTTCTGCAAGACTGGGTAGCGGGTACGCATGAGATTGTGCAGGATTGCAGCAAGCTTCCATGATCCTCCTCACGGTCTCTGGCGATGATGTATGGTGGTGAGAAGTACCTGGAACCTGTTGGCCAGGATGCCAAAGGCGTTCTCACCACCTGCCTTGCCCTGGACAGCCTGTAGTTGAATATCCTCTCTTCACGGGTGAGGCATTTGGAGGTGTAGGGCTTCATGAGGTAGGTTCTGAGGGAGAAGGCGTCATCCCCACGATGAAGTAGGGACATCTTGCGTGTCGTTGGGCAGGGGTTCTGGATCTGGGAAGCCCACGATGAGGTTGCATTCCAGCCCTTCCTTGAGGTGACTGGCGTTGTATATCTGGGCATCTGAAGATGAGGCGTTGCCTGAAGCATCGATGTACATGAACTTGTAGTCAGCATCAACCATGGTGAAGAGATGATGCTGAAGAAGCCCTTGTAGTTGAAATAAGTGGATCCTGACTTGGCTGGCGCTTTGCAGGCCACGTGCTTGCCAACTATGGCTCCAACGGTGTGGGGGAAGTTCCACCTCTGATACCACTGCTCTGCACTTTCTTCCATCCTTCTTCAGTGGAGGGGCACTGGAGGAGCTCCTCCATGTATTCTTCGATGATGCCTGCACATTTCTCTGACCACAATGCTGATGGTGTTGTGTGGCACCCTCCAGCCATACTGCATGCTCCTGTAGATGGTCCCTGAGGCCAGATGGGCAGAGTGAGTGCACCTTGAGCCCAGGTTCCAGGCTGGGCCGGAAGTTGGTGTTTGCCTTGGTCAACCTGGGTGTCAGGCGCTGCACAACTTCATCAAACATGGCTGGAGGCATCCTCATGAAGTTCGGAATGCACAAGTGTCTTCGTTCCTGAGCTCCACCATAAGCTGGACCCAGACGCTTCTTGGCCACCTCTTTTTCTTCCCATAGTAGGGTTCACAGACCTGTAGATGGCTTCCGCACTGTTGCAGAAGGATGGTGGCTGCCAAAAGGACTTTGTTACGATCCACGGTGGACATGACTGGATGCTGTGGAAGAGGAAGAGTCAGATGAAGGTTGCAGAGGTCTGCACCGCAGGGCTGCTGGTCTGAAAGTGAGATGCAGGTGAGTTGCTCTGCCTTTTTATAGGCAGTATAGGTTTTCCCCTAGGTGTCCCTTTGCATCCTTCTAGGCATCCTCTAGACATCCTCTAGACACCCCTTAATATCAGAGATAGGTCCCCCTGCGAATGTTTTTTCCGTTTTAAATGCTTGTTTCTGTTCTGCATCCACTAGGCATCCGTTCTGCATCCTTCCACATCCATTCCGCTTCCTCCCTGCGTCCGTTTACCGCTGGAAGCGGATAGAGTGCGGATGCCCAGCGGATGCCTAGCGGATATGCGGATGCGTAACAGATGCAGAATGATGCCTAGCGGATGCCTAGCGGATGCCTAGCAGATGCAGAACGGACGCATTGGATACATTTTCCGCTCAAAAGTTTTGAGCAGTTCAAAACTTTCTGAGCGATGAAATGTCATAAACGGATGCTGGACGGATAGAGAGGATGAAAAACGGAGGCAGTGAGTACAGAACAGATGCATCGCGTTAATCAACGGATGACAAGTGTTTTTTCTGTTTTACATCCTCTTTCCATCCGTTAGTAGTGCAGTGTGACAGAGGCTTTAAATGGACATTGCTAACATTGTTTATAGAAGTAATTAAACTTGGGTAGTTTTTACAGGCATTTCAGGTGTTATTGAGCCACAGTTTCCATTATTTTTTCTTCATATTAGCTGGAATTTGTGCAGATTGGAATCTGGAAATATCCAGAAAACAGTTGGTTTCACATCTCATCTAAGTTACATGAGCTGAACATCTTGTCATTTGTCCTCCAGGGCCAAACTTTGTAGATCTCTCTCATCCCTTAAAAGAAAACAACCTTTTTACACAGTTGATTTATGATTTTTTGAAACTATTGGGGTTTTTTAACAAAACAACTTAAAATATTTGTTCAAATCAAAACATGTAACCAGGGATTGGAATCCTATGGTTTTAAGTATAATACAGATAAATATTTTAGTCATTAATATATAACATAATATATATTTTCTTCTATTCATTCATGTCCAATTGTCAGAGACTGCTTGCATAAATCTGTAGTTTTCTGGGCAAAGTTTTTCAGAGGTGGTTTGCTGTTGCCTTCTTCTCAGGGCTGAGAAAATAACTGTTCCAAAGTCATCCAGTTGACTTTATGCCTAAGGCAGGACTAGAGCATAACAGTTTTCCCACCTGGATGCCTTAACAACTAAATGAAACTGGTGCTTGTTTAATACTGTATATGATATAGGACTGAAATGATCCCTAAGTTAACCACTGGGTATGCTGGTAGGGATTAATAGGTGGTAGAATCCAACAATATTTGGAAAAGTACAGCTTCCCCACTTATATCTTTCAGGAATTTTGCTTTATCATTAAACAGTCTTCCAAATGTGTTTGATCAACTCTCAGAATCCCTGTCAATGATATTGGGAATTCTGAGTATTTCCTTTCTTGTTTAAATTTTTTTGTAAATGTTTGTTCTACAAAGGCCAGTTACCTTCCAGATTGTTAATTTTCATTCAGCATCAACTGTGCCAACATTCCTACCCGCCTCAGGACTTTGAGATATCAATTGTGGGCAAGGACAAAAGGTAGGCAGCACTGTATATAACTATTGCCTGTTGCTGAAAACCTACACCTATATTATAGATGAGAAAGTTGAGCAACAGATGAGGAAGGTAAGGAACAAACAGCATACTGAGATTACATAGCTATAGCACGTATTCAAATTTTATTTGCTGGGAAAGAAATGTTTTTTTTATTTAAGCCTCGAGAAACTGTGTGAAGTGTGAGAATTACATCTTTTTTTATGATTCATGATTTCTCTTTGCCTTTCACAAAACAGAACTTGGATAGATCCTACAATAAATTGGATTCTGATCTACTTCTTCCAAAATACCAAGGCTAAATTCCTACCATGCTGGATCTATACACAGCTGTGTTTGGGCTTTTGATTCTTCTGCCCTTGTTGGCCAATTTTTTCTTCCCTTATTTTTGGTTGGATCTTAAAAATCTTATTGGCTACATATGCATGGGATATCGATGCCGCAGTTACATGCAGCATACTCCCCCTATCACTTTCCTAGAAATATTTTTGGCCAGAGTTAAGAAGTATTCAGACAAACCCTTGGTTATTTTTGAAGATGAGGTCTATTCCTACGAAGACATTGATAGACACAGCAACCAGCTAGCCAGAGTACTGAAGGATTATGTGGGGCTGAAAGAAGAGGAGACCATGGCCGTTTTCTTCAAGAACATCCCTGCCTATCTGTCAGTTTTGATTGGCTTGTCAAAAATTGGCTGTACCATGGCATGTGTCAACTGTAACGTACGACTCAAATCTCTGATACATGTGCTGAAATCTTGCAAGGCTAAAGTTCTTCTATCAACTCCAGGTGAGAGAATCATGTAGAAAATACTTTCATAGAAAATAGTAATATGTCATAACTACTGGTCCTTTCCCTTCTTTTTGAATTGCACCTAAATATATTTTTTTAAAACCAGAAGGATGGTCAAAGTGTTACTCCAATTTCTGATTTTGCATTGGTAAAATAAGTTTGGCATATGCAAAATGATTTTTTATATCAGTATTCTGTCATCATTGGATGAATTGATATTGTGAATTTATGTAGTGGGGAAGCATTTTTCCAAAGTACACCTCTTGATTTATTAAAAGTCATGTTTACATTTCTCTGCTAATAATCTCTCAATAGTTCAACTAACTTTAAATGTTATTTAGTTAGTTAGTTTAGTCAACTAACTTTGAATGAATGGACCTCTTTCTCCTTTGTTCTTTTTCTCTTGCCCACTACTATAACATCAATTGTCTTCTGAGATCAGGAAGCTAAGACTATAAGAACTGCAAAGGGCCATGTAGAGCAGGATTTTGCTTCTGTAGTAAAAAAAAAAGTGTTTTCTGGAAAGCTAAGAGTATCCAACTGTCCCATCAGATCTGGAAGAAGGAGGGTATGGTGGGTCCTGTATACAAAGAATTTCCATCTGATGACACCCAGGGAAGCCTTTTCTGCAATGGCACCTAGCCTCTGAAACATTACCTCATCCCCTTTACAGTCCTAACATTGTTGACTTTTAGGAAGTCCTTGAAGACATGTCTGTGCCATTAGTTGTGTGAATCCCATGATTTGGGGAGCCTTGAAAGATGACTATATTTTCTTATGAGCTGTAAGCTGGCACTTTCTTGCATTTTAACATCTTTTAATCAGTTTCTATATATCTGCTGTTTTAACTTCTGAGCCTCGTAAGTGAAATAGGCATCTATAATAAATTTAAATAAGTGAGCGGATCAGTCCATTCTACTGCTCTTTTGGACACTATTATTCAGATAGAAGCATCTTTGGAGTAGTACTTTGAGGCAGAAGTCTAGGATCTTTACAGCACTTTGAAGTAAGGAAGTAATTTGCATTGCTATTTAATGAATATCCTAGTTCTGGGCCTCTTTGATAAATTTGAGCTTTGTAATTCCACAATGTTCAGATTTATATTGCTTGCAGGCTCCCTATAGATGTTGAAATGAGCATTGCTGATGAGAGATGGAGGGGGAGGAGAGAGACACAGAGGGAGGTGAGAGAGATCTCGGTATGTGTGTGGATACATGTGAGAGAGATCTTCCATTAATTTATAAAACCCTTTTACATTGTTTTAGTGCATTTATTAATCTAATTGTGTATAGGTGTAATAATTCATAGAATTACATACATAATGAGTTTATACATAAGAAACATATACCATGAAGCTATGAACTCAAAGAAGGTTGTGATTGTTGTGTTGTTTTGTCTGGAAGCAATCTGATACGTAAAAGTTTATTAGCAACTATTCAGAAAGGAGTCAATACATTTCCACAATGTCTTCCAGTGCAGCTGGGTTGAAGAATAAAATATTTATCATATTCTGGTCCTAGAAGAAAATTGATCATTTTTTGAATGGCTTTCAATGATAATTTTGCAGGATACTCGGAGATTTTCACATTAGACATGACTTGGGATATTTCTGCATGAAATGGTGCATTCCTACAGAGGTTTCACCCTATCTTTGATCTCATTTTTCTTTTATGATTTGAAATGAAGTACACTTTTAGTGATCTTCTTGGGCTTTAATAATATTCAGCATCATTTTTCTGAACAACCAGCTGAAGTGGGATTTGGGGATACTGTTTTACAGAAAAATTTGACAAACTCTATAATTAGAAGGTATCACTTCTGTTCTGTTCCTTGGCATTTTATACTAATTCTAAAGAATATGGATTCTATTTTATCATGTATAATCCCACTGCTATTTGGACCAACATAACATTTTGCAAAAGCTATTCAATCTCATTGTTATTGAAAGTGTATTATTTTTGTTGTTCTCAGTGATTTAGAGCCATTTTTGTGCTAGCTGGACCAATATATTATCATTCCAATTCTTGCCCTTTTCTTTGTATTATATCTTCAACATGGTCTTCACGGTGTTAAAATTATGTAGCAAGTTTTACATTCTCTCCAAAATTGATATTTCTAGCTATCCATGACATATGAAAATGTACTGTTCTCAGTGTTCCAAAAGCAATATTATTTTCACATATTTTTCCTGATTAATTTACAGTTGTATATTATAAATACTGTAAGATAAATATATTGTTATTTTATTGTCAGATTTTGAATTGATAAACCATTAGATTGCTATAGGTCAATGATGTATATGTTCACCTTGGTTATAATGATATTTTGAATGTAACCATTAAAATGGCCAAAGAATTATTACACATTAGAAAAATAAATTTATTCAAGACTTGCAGCAAACGGAATATTGATATACTATATATTATTTGTTAATACCTGCATTAAATATTTTCAACAAAGAAGCACGCAAAAGAAATTAAAACTATTCAATCATTCTTTTTTATTTTTAAAAAATAAAATAATATTCCAGACTACCTCCTTTTTCCATTCCACTTTAAAAAAAAAAAAAATTTTATTGAGTTTCTTTTATTACATCATAAAACATCATAGTTCCAACAATGTTCTTGGCATCTATACAAGTTCTTAGTTTAAATATCATAATACATTATATTATTACATTTGTCTAATATTAAATAATAACTTTAACTATAATTACTATTCTTATATCTTTGTGTTATTTACAAATTTACATTTTACTCTCATAAGGATTATTCCAGTTAAATTTCTTGTCCTATCTCTTAATTCTGTTTGTAAACCATTTACACCTATTGTTCAAAATTAAAAAGAATTCAAAGTCATCTCTTTCTTTCAGTTTCATTATTAGCATATTCATTTCACTGCTTTCCGTAACTTTATGTATTATTAATTCTTCATTAGAGATATTTGGAGTTTTCCTTACCTGTGCAAAGGCTATTCTAGAGCTGTTGTAATCTGTAACAGTAGATATTTTACTTCTTTTGGCAATATGTCTTTAATCATTCCCAGGAGGAAGGTTTCTGGTCTGAGCTCAATCTGATACCCAGTAATCTCTTGCTTTTAATTTGGATGCAGTATGTCCTAGTCTCAGGGCATAACCTCCACATGTGGTAAAATGTACCATCAACTTTTTTACGCTTCCAACACTTGGGGCTTGTACATTTCCAACACTTGGGGTTTTGTTTGTTTTGTAGTGATCTTTTTTCCATTAGCCTCTCCTGTTTTAACAGCTTGAATAATGGGTTATGCGATGGGCTTGCAAGTTCTTTTGTTGTGGTATCCTGGGTCCTGTGTTGTAATCTTCTGGGTCATTTGTGTTTTGATCTCTTTTCCATTAGCCTCTTGTGTAGTAACGGCTTGGGTAATGAGTTGCTGTGGTATCCTTGGTCTTGTGCTGTGTTGCAACTTCTTGAGTTCTAGTGGTGTAATTTCCTGGGTTTTCTGATGTGTTATCCTGAGCGGGTGGCTGTGATGTAGCATTCTGGGTTTTAGTCTGGCTTCGAGTTTGGGGTCTGGGTCTGTGTT
>BHFT01016071.1:2500-16470 GCA_004320025.1 Laticauda laticaudata
CTTCCTTCCTTCCTTTTTAAGTACAAATCTGCTTACCTATCATTTCCAAACCCATGTAATTTTCACATATGTTTTCTGTTATTGCAACCATGCCAAAAATCTCCCATTAAATAATTTTGGCATGGTCTTTAATTAATGGAATATTGATTTTGTTGAACTTTTATGCTTGACAGCTGTGAAGGAAGTGTTCAAATGACTATTATTTCTCTCCTGCACGACAATTAAAAGTTTTTAAAAATTGTTTTATGGTAATACATTCCCATTTTTATCCCCTTGTACACATAGAATATTAGAAATATGTCAGAGAAATTGAAAACAATCCCCCATGGGCCAAAATATGTTTGATTACAGGAGTTCAATAAGTAAAGGGGGAAAAATAAAATGTTCTGTAATTAGTTGATGATATCTATGTTAGGTTGTCCCAGCCCTTTTCACTCCCAGAATATAAAAAGCATCATTGAGATCTCTGATAACATAGTTTAATTAAAAGGCAAATAAAGGTGTATTTTTGTTACGTTATCTACATGAGAAAATGGTCAGCATAGAGATTTACCATGTTGTAAAGAAGAAATATTGAATTCTTAAAATGGAATTGTGACGTAGGTATTAAAAAAAACATGTATAATTAAAATCAGACTCCAAATCAAAAATAATTACATTATTTTCTAGACATGTTTAATTTTCATATGGAAGATAGTGTTTCTCATGCTTTGGGGCCAGTTGTATGTTAAGAAATCAATCTTTCAAATTTCATTTCAAAATTGTGATTTTTTAATGATGAATTAATGTTAATTTGGCAAATTTATTCAGATTTTCATTTTTAGACATTTAAGAACAGTTTTAAATATCTGTTTCCCTTTTTATTTTGCACTATTATTTGAAAACATTAGAGACCTGATGATCAGGTGAAACACAATGCAAAAAAAGGTCAATGTTATTAACTATCTATATCCACCTTTTGCAACCTAGTGTCCTGTACGTTTTCTAATTAGCATAGTCAATAACCATATTGTTTAAGGATTACCAGAATTTAAACCAAAACATTTAAAGGGCATCAAGTGGGGAAAGTCTAGTCTTTATCAGCAATTAAATTGTAGTTCCAACTATTTTGTATCTAATATAAAAATATTTTTTCCAGAGAATTAAAGCATGTTTTCAAATAAAATACTGTAGTCTTTATTCTGTTGGTTATGTATATTTGGCTTCAAATTTTTTTCCAAATGCCAGGAATCTGATTAATGGAAAAATTAACATAGGTTATTATTATCCAACAATAGTATCTTAGATAAACTTAGATAAAGTTAAAGTCATCAATATTTAGTCCTTTATCTCCTAATGAGTAGCATCAGTGGGTTATTTAGAATCAAACTGGTATCAGGCACTCACAGTAGACCTGTGATGGAAGCCATATGGAACTGGGTCATCGAAATGAGTTCCAAAGAAAGATTAAATAATGACCACAGAATCTAATAATTCAGACAATTCTTTTTAGTGACCTCTGTTATTACAGCTCATTGCATAATGATTTGCCAAACAAACTTTATATAGACATCACCAATGCAAATGCAAGTTGTGTTCCTTCTAGGAAGTCCAATAAAAAACAGCATGTGTCTGAAACAGGTTATATCCAGGCATTAAATTGTTCAGCAATGCAAAATTATAAACATATTTTCGGGTATCTCTTTGTCTCTGAAATAACCAGAGGTCATTCCACAAAAGATCCTCTTGAAAAGTTCAAGTGTGGCTGACTTGCCTCATAATACCTTTATTATTTATGTATTAAGGGTCAAAATGTTTTTTAAAATCACTGGTATGAGATGGAAGTAGGAGAGAATCACAATATTTCTTGAATACTGTCACTTCTTATTTAATTACTAAAACTCCTAAGCTACAGATATTAAGAAAAAATACCACTATATTCTTGATGGCCTGATAGAATAAGCTAATCTTCTATCAGTTGGGCAAGGCGGAATTATGAAGTTATGGGCTTTTGAATTAAGATACCTCAAACCAAGCTAACTTACAGAATGTGTCCAAAATCCAGGACTCATAACTCTTCAGTGGATGCTTCAGTACTACTGACTGCTTCCATGTTGTTTGGCTGCTTCTGTGGTTGTATTATCTTCATTTTTAATGTTCTGTGATAGTGCCCCAGCCAATTTTGCAATACCTTGCTCCCCCCCTACCCAGTAGCAATAGCACTTAGATTTATATACCACTTTGCAGTGCTTTACAGCCCTCTCTAAGCGGTTTACAGAGTCAGCATATGGCCCCCAACAATTTGGGTCCTCATTTTACCCACCTCAGAAGGATGGAAGACTGAGTCAACCTTGAGCCTGGTGAAATTTGAACTGCCAAAATGCAGGCAGCTGGCAGTTAGCAGAAGTAGCCTGCAGTACTGCACTCTAACCACTGCGCCACCACTTACCTGCCTGCTAGAAAGTGAAATGGAGTGTGGAGTGGAAGGGAAGGAAGGAAGGAAAGAAGGAAAGAAGATTTGTGATGCTTCCTTAAGGAAGCATCAGATTCCCTCAAGTAAACTCAGTGAGAAAGCCACAAGGAAACAGGAAATTGATTCTACTGCTTTTTTGTCTAGTTGCGGTCATTTTGCTTAGATAAGGAACTGGCACCGAAATGATGTCTCAAAAGGGCATTGTTTGTCTTACATACATACATATATGTAGAAATGTATGTGTATGGACACATAAACACACACACATGGTGGCACAGTGGTTAGAATGCAGTATTGCAGGCTAATTGAGCTCACTGCCACAAGTTCAATCCTGATCGGCTCAAGGCTGACTCAGCCTTCTATCCTTTTGAGGTTGGTAAAATGGGGACCCAAATTGTTGGGGGCAATAGTCGACTCTAAAACCACTTAGAGTTTTCTGTAAAGCACTATGAAGTGGTATATACGTCTAAGTACTATTGCAATATATACACACACGAGACCACACACACATACAAACATTATGTATATATTCTGACTTCCTCAGGCCTTGAGATAAAGTGGATAGGTTTTGTTGTATTCATTCTAGAAGCTCATTTTTAAATTGTTACGATCTGTTTCAATATTTTAAGCTGCCCACAATTC
This sequence comes from Laticauda laticaudata, assembly GCA_004320025.1. Classification (NCBI taxonomy): domain Eukaryota; kingdom Metazoa; phylum Chordata; class Lepidosauria; order Squamata; family Elapidae; genus Laticauda; species Laticauda laticaudata. The sequence continues at coordinate 5,595 of BHFT01016071.1, forward strand.
TTGTGGAGTCAGGCAGCTATGCAACTTTGATAAATAAATAAATATTCTTTCAGAATCCTACATCCAGAATACCTCCCATCTGCTTGTCTTTTTGAAATTTTACCTCATTTTCCATCACTGGTATTAAAAATATACACAAATCCTAGCCTAATTTATTTATTATTTACAAATAAATAAACAGATCCAACTATTTAATGTTAAGTTTTCTTTTGAAAATGGCATTTTAAAATCATTTTATTAATTAGTTTTAAAACATGATGTGATTTATGTCTAATGACTGTTACAATATATTTTATAGCCAAAACATTGTTCAGCTTGGTTATAAATAACAGGGTTATAGACACTTTCTAGTTCCCATGTTGTGTACCTATGTTGCTTTTTAGATTTTTCACCTAATTATGGCGGTAAGGATTTTTTCAACACGACTTGTAAATAGTATTCCTTTCTTTTATATGATTATATTTTCATAACTCCTGAGGAAATATTCTGGATTTCATATGACAATACGCTGATATCTATATATGCAGCAACTGACATATAAATGACAGTATTTAATCTTCTTGCCTGTTCTTATTTCTGATACCAGTTTTTATGGTGTTTTATCAACCAATGCAGTAAAAGCTCAAACTATATACTTTAAAGAGATGAATACAGCAAAGCTTCTAACTCTATAAAAAAAAATGAAAAGGAAACCAAATTTGTTTACAAATAAGGAAGATGAAGGCTGATTAATCTTTTTCTTATCGAATCTTTTCCCACTCAACTCTTCATCCGCCAAAGCTGCTTTATTTCTGGTAGGTGTTTATAGAACAAAAAAAATGATTCTTCATCTGAAAACTGTAACCTTCTAAGATTATATTTAATTTTGTGAAATATTGGGTCTTTGTTATTAATATTATATTTATTGGTTGGCCCAGAGATATCCAATGCATAGAGATTTGGTTTTGTTTGTTTTTCAGATTGTTTTTCACTGGTGGTACCTTCTGTTTGGATCAACTAATAAAAACATGTCACACTTTGTCTTGTTAGTCACTCTGAAACTGGTAAGTAAACATTGAGTTTATAAGAGGTGCACATCATCAAAGGATCATTAAAAATGTGTTCTGGAAGCATATGAAGAAATATTGGGTGTGTTCACCATAAGATAATAGTTACCCTTCAGTGCCTTGGTGAAAACTGAGACTATAATTTCTTCTCTCTCTTTTTCCAGGACATTTAGAATCCAAATCTCCACCGGAATTTGCTTGAGTCATTGTTATTTACAATACTGAGATGCCTATTTGGTTAGTAAGGGTGATTTTTTTTTCCCTCTCTTTTCTTGGTGCCATCTAGTGATGGTTTGGATTCTTCTAGCCTGTAGTAGTTATAGTCTTATTCAAGAGGTGGTTACCTGTTACCTGTTTTAGATAAAGGATGGGTCTTTGTGTTTTTTATTTTTAATGTATCATCTTGATTTTAATTTCATATATGCCTGATCAATTTTAACAAAGGAACACAATATAAAATAAACAGTCCACCACTATTACTATTAGTAGTGTGGTTTTTTTTATACCAGTATCAGAAAGAGAAAGGGAAAGAGAAAGAGGAGGAAGGAAGGAAGGAAAGAAGGAAGGAAGAAAAAAAAAAAGAAAGAAAGAAAGAAAGAAAGAAAGAAAGAAAGAAAGAAAGAAAGAAAGAAAGAAAGAAAGAATATCCACTAGCTAACTTGGTGCTGCCATCAACTGGATATCCATGGCAGCTCAGACCTAGTAGCTCAGATTTGAAAACCAGTCAGTGTTACATGATTATTCTAGAGCTGATTCTGAACAAATGCAAAGCTCTCACATAGAGGTACCGTGCTTCTATCATATATTCTTTTAATAGATATAGGATTATCATTTTATTTTCTTACAAGCAGTTCACACAAAATGTTCCCACTTTCTGGAAATCTGATCTGCTCCATCAATATTTTGAAGGAGGTTAAATAAATTTAAAATCTTACCAGGATGACAGTTCATTTTAAGTTTAGTATCAAAGGAGGTGATACATACATTGTTTTCAATAACCCGATTCATATGTTATTTTTAGAAGATTATTCAATTTCAAGGAGTTGCCTAACTGTGTATATCTACCACTGATTACTGAACAATTTCTTTCAGACTGGGTAATGCAGGTTGTAAAATGCAAACATACAGTAGTTGACTCACATATTTTTTGCTCCCACATTCAGCAAGTTCATCACCAATTACAGAACGAAATTGCATCAATGGTTTTAAACACTGTTGAAATAATTTGTTTTATGGAAACATTATTTTAATCTGCACTTCCATTTGACACCCATGTTCTAGATATACATTAATTAATTAATTCATTGCTTAGTTTGATTGATTTCTATGGCCATCTTCTCAAAGCAACTGTATTGTAAATAAATATAAAAGTGAGCCTTGTAGTGGAAAACTCTTGCGCCCTCAAAAGTTCACAAACATCACTTCTATTGCTTTATTTCTGCAAATTGTTCAGGAAAAAAAAATGATTGAAGAACAGTGAGCACCATTGGTGCTAAAATATTACTTACTAACATTACAAACTATGAAAAATTAAGTCAAAGTGGTTTTTGTGGTTTTGAGGACTGAGAAAGAACAGCAAAAATTACTACAATAGTCAGAGATTTATTCTAAGACAGGGCTGGCAATAACTACTACAGATCTCAAAGTTTAGTTTGCCCAAGATTAATATTGAATGGAACAATCCACAAACTATTTTAAAGTAAAAGAGAAAGGCTTTATATGAAATGCAAATTAAACAGGTGGAAGAGAATATTATTGTATTAATATTATTATTACCAGCATTAACTGTGTTTCTAAAACAGTTATTTGTGTGAGGTACTAAACATTAGTGACATAAAAAAGATTCAAAGGCAAAAGTAGGGGAAAAGTAAAGATAAAGTACTCTTTGTCTTCAGAATGTACGTATGTATTCAGAGTTATTTATTTTTTTTATTTTTATTTGTCAATTGCTTACAAGATAATAGTTATAGGTAAAAACATAGTTGTGAATACATGGATACATATAAGAAAAATTAAAAAATATATAAGAAACAATAGGACAGGAACGGTAGTCACGTTGGTGCGCTTATGCACGCCCCCTACAGACCTCTTAGGAAAGGGGTGAGATCAATAGTAGACAGTCTAAGGTTAAAGTTTTTGGGGTTTGGGGAAAAAAACCACAAAGTCAGGTAGAGTATTCCAGACATTGACTACTCTGTTGCTGAAGTTGTATTTCCTGCAATCAAGTTTGGTGCAATTTACCTTGAGTTTGCATCTATTGTTTGCTCTTGTGTTGTTATGATTGAAGCTGAAGTATTCTCTCTTTTTCCTTCTGTTGGAGCATATTGCCATTTCTTCTAATTGACTGATATTCCTGGATTTGATGTAAGTCTGATACTGAACTGTTTTTTACACTGGAGTTCGTTTTTGGATTATCCCTGGACTGAAAACTGACTAATTTAACCTGTGAATGACTTTGGACTGTTTATCTTGAACTTTGCTTAAACTTTTATGGGAAGTAAAAACCTACATTTACTGTACAGTGTATCTGTGTACTGTGTGTGTATTGTTCAAATACTACTCTCAATACGTCTCCCTGTATGCGCTCATTCTCCTAATGAGGAATTATCTCAACAGGTAGGACATTGCAATGCATAATTTTATATACTATACTTAGATCGGACCGAAGGCAGTGTAGTTCTAGGTTTTCTAGATCTAGAATTTCGAGTCTGGTGGCATAAGGTATTCTGCAACAAGTAGAGGAGTGGAGAACTCTTCTTGTGAAAGTTTCTGGATGAGCTGTATTCTAGTATTGGTCTAGCAAATGTTTTGTATGCTCTAGTTATTTGTGTAATATTACCAGAGAAAAAGCTACGTAAGATTAGGTTAGTGCTAGTCACCTTGGATCTTATTTTGCTGCAGTATAACAGAATTTGGCAATGTTCACAGAGGTACATGTGGGAAATGACCAAGCTGAGCCTGAAGGAGAGGTCAAATGCATAATCAGTTATGAGTTCCTACATCCCCACAAGAGATCTAAGTTCAGCCCAACTTGATTTTTTTTCTATTCCTACAAATTTCCCTTGACTGTTAGTAGTTCAGATTCTTGTAGAGAACTTAAGATTACAACATAGCTTTATACACATTTGAACTGCCTGGATCTCCTGATTTCCCTGGTGCCTGACAGAACAGTACAGTACATTTCCTTTCATCTGAAAAAAGAATTTATGTATGAACTATTCTGTACCAGAATAATTTGAATATTTTAACAGATGGTGAAAATAAAATTGATTTTAATATCTATTTGAAAACAATATAATAAAATATGGGCAATAGATTCTGTGGATCATCTATCACGTGGACATAGCAGGCAGTATATGAAGAACATTACATCAAGCTAGTGTTAAGGCTGTTCTCAACTTGGATATCATGATATAATTTAAGTATCTTGCCAGTTTAAAAAATAAGATTGACTCCTCAAGAAAATGTCCCCGGACAGGAGAGACTGGTCTTATCAGTTATACATGACCAGAATATGTTTATCAAACTTTCTGTTTGTCTATATTCCAAGAACAAAAGAACCTCCTGTAAAAAGTCAAGTAACTAAATCTGGATTTATTGATAAATCTCTACTTCATTTATACAGAGATAATAATCCATTGCAATTCTTGGAACTTTTGGAAGTTTCATTCAAACTTTTAATATGCAGAATGATACTTGTAAATGGTATTTTATTTGGAGGCTTAAGTATGTAATTGGTTCTGTTGTCTGAGCCTTCAACCTGCATACACTTCAATTCCTAAAGCCCCTGTCACATTGCACCAATGGATGGAAAGAGGATGTAAAATGGAGAAAAACACTTCTCATCCGTTGATTAATGCGATGTATCCATTCTGTACTCACTGCCTCCGTTTTTCATCCTCTCTATCCGTCCAGCATCTGTCTATTGACCTTTCATCCGCTCAGAAAGTTTTGAACTGCTCAAAACTTTTGAGCGGAAAATGTATCAATGCGTCCGTTCTGCATCCGCTAGGCATCCGCTAGGCATTCCGTTCTGCATCTGTTATGCATCACCTATATCGCTAGGCATCCGCTGCGCATCCGCGCAACTCCATCCACTCCAGCAGTAAACGACGCAGGGAGGAAGCGGAAGGGACGCGAACGGATGCAGAACGGATGCTAGCGATGCAGAACGTAAACAAAGCATTTAAAATGGAAAAAACGTTCACACGAGGGGACCTATCTCGGATATTAAGGATGTCTAGAGGATGCCTAGAGGATGCAAAGGGACACATAGTGGAAAACCTATACTGCCTATAAAAAGGGGGAGCAACTCACCTGGATCTCACTTTCAGACCAGCAGCCCTGCGGTGCAGACCTCTGCAGCCTTCATCTGACTCTTGCTCTTCCACAGCATCCAGTCATGTCCACCATGGATCGTAACAAAGTCCTTTTGTCAGCCACCAATCCTTCTGCAACAGTGCGAAGCCATCTACAGGCTCTGTGAACTCTACTACGGGAAGAAAAAGAGGCGGCCAAGAAGCATCTGGGTCCGAAGATGGATTGCCAGAAGAGCAGAGTACGGACTGTACAACAAGCTGATGGTGAGCTCAGGAACGAAGACACTCGTGCATTCCAGAATTTTCATGAGGATGCCTCTAGCCATGTTTGACAAAGTTGTGCAGCGCGTGACACCCAGGTTGACAAGCGGAGCACCACTTCGGCCCAGCCTGGACCTGGGCTCAAGGTGGCACTGACTCTGCCCACCCTGGCCTCAGGGACCACCTACAGGAGCATGCAGTACGGCTGGAGGTGCCAACAACACCATCAGCATTGTGGTCAGAGAAGTGTGCAGGCCATCATCAAATAATACATGGAGGAGCTCCTCCAGTGCCCCTCCACTGAAGAAGGATGGAAGAAAGTTGCAGAGCAGTGGTATCAGAGGTGGAACTTCCCCCACGCCGTTGGAGCCATCAATGGCAAGCACGTGGCTGCAAAGCGCCAGCCAAGTCGGGGTCCACTATTTCAACTACAAGGGCTTCTCAGCATCATCCTCTTCGCCATGGTCGATGCTGACTACAAGTTCATGTTCATCACATGCTTCAGGCAATGGCTCATCTTCAGATGCCCAGGTATACACCAGTCACCTCAGGAGGGGCTGGAACGCAACCTCATGTGGCTTCCCAGATACAGACCCCCTGCCCAACGACACGCAAGATGTGCCCTATTTCATGTGGGGGATGACGCTTCTCCCTCAGAACCTACTCATGAAGCCCTACACCTCCAAATGCCTCACCTGAAGAGAGGATCTTCAACTACAGGCTGTCCAGGGCAAGGCGGGTGTGGAGAACGCCTTTGGCATCCTGGCCAACAGGTTCCAGGTACTTCTCACCACCATGCAGCATCGCCCAGAGACCGTGAGGAGGATCGTGGAAGCTTGCTGCATCCTGCACAAACTCATGCGCACCCACTACCAGTGTTGCAGAACAGGCTCGTGACCTCCAACAAGGCAATGGGGACATGGAGCCTGGGGAATGGAGGCAAGGGCAAAACTGATAGACACTGAGGATGTGCAAGGCCCCAACAGAGCCTCACGTGAAGGAAGAAGCAGCGAAACCTCCTGAGACACTGGTGCAAACTCCCCAGCTGGAGTAGTGGAGTGCAAGACAGGATGATAGATGACTAATGGATGCTTCCTTCAGCCGGTCTCATCACACTGATGAGATTGGGCCATGTATGTTGGGTGGGCCTTACAATGAACAGGGCATTTAATAAAGAGTTGTGTTTATGTTGACATGTGTGGATGATATGATTACATTATTATTGATATAAAGGGCCATATGTGTGGCAGCTGGAGGGGTGACCATACAGTCCCACTATGCTTGCACTGTAGGTTTGTCAATCCCAAAGGTATCCCTGCCCATCCCACTGTATTCTTACCATCCCACAGCTATTACACATCCCACAGGTATCCCTGCCCTCTCCACTGCTATTTAACCATCCCTTCAAACATGCAAAGGCTTAAACCATTTCTAAAAGTTTCCACAAGACTTTATTAAAAAAAGAAATGAAGCAAGTGTGTGAATCAAAGATAGACTTTTATTAACAATAAGCTATAAAAAAAAATGAGTCTCTGGCACTCCTCTTGGTCGCTCAGTCTCAGGGGTGAAGGGTCAGGTGCTGTGGAGGTGGCTGGTGCTGGAGTGCTTGTCTGAAGTGCCATTGGGTGGCAGCATCAGCATAGTCACCAGCAGAAGCACCACCGCCATAAGCAGCAGCATCAGCTCCTCCAGAAGCAGAAGCAGCAGAAGCTCCAGCCCAGAAGAGCGAGCCCATGCTACAGAAGCCCCAGCAGAACCAGAGTGAGGGCCAGGGGTGGGATGGTGGCCCTGTCCTCTTGCCAGGGCTGGCAGCAGATGCTGAGGCTTTCTGTTTTTCCCCATGGTTGTGGGGTTGCTGTTGGCAGGGAGGCTGGCAAGAACCAAGGCTGGCAGGAAGGTGGCACCAAGGCTGCAGGAAGGCTGGAAGGAAGCGGCACCAAGGCTGGCAGGAAGGCTGGCAGGCAGGCAGGACCAAGGCTGGCAGGCAAGGCATGAACCAAGGCTGGCAGGAAGGCTGGAAGGAAGGCTGAAGGAAGGCTGGCAGGAAGGCTGGCAGCAGGCATGAACCAAGGCTGCAGGCAGGCAGGAACCAAGGCTCGCAGGAAGGCAGGCACCAAGGCTGCAGGCAGGCAAGAACCAAGGCTGGAAGGAAAGGCAGGCACCAAGGCTGGCAGGCAGGCATGAACCAAGGTGGAGGCAGGAGGCACAAAGGCTGGCAGGCAGACTGGCTGGCAGCAAGGCAGGCAGCAAGGCTGGCAGCAAAGGCTGGCAGGCAGGCAGACAGCAAGGCTGGCAGGGAGGCTGGCAGCAAGGCTGGCAGCAAGGCTGGCAGCAAGGCTTGCGGCAAGGCATGCAGGCAGGGCAGGCAAGGCTGTCAATCCGTCCGGCAGCAGGTCTTTCCTCTGAATGGTGACCTGCTTCTGAGCTGCTTCCTTTATATCGCGGGCTTACGCAATGCATCCTCCCACATACGCAATTAACGCTAGCATCCGTTAGGCTTCCGCTCTGCATCCCGCTTCATCCGCTCTGCATCCACTCTGCATCCGCTGTATTCCGTTCGCGTCTGCTTTGGCTGAGGCCCCGGAAGCTGCGGATGTTGCCATCCGCTCTCATCCGCTTCCATCCGCTCGGCTTCCGTTCCGCATCCGCTTTCCATCCTCTTGCGTCCTCCCGTCCGTTCCTTTCCGTGTATCCGCTCTGCTTATGCAAATTTTTGCCCCTTTTGAGAGCGGATAAAACAGATGGAAATTTTTCTCGGTGCGTGTCCTTTTTACAAACGTTTTGCATCTGTTGGGCAGTGTGACAGAGCCTTAACCATATTTTGCATCTCTCTTGAATTCATAGATTTTTTGGAGTCTAATTTAAAAAACCACAATCTTCAAGCTTGATCCAGGTCATAAATCAAGGTGCATTTAAAGACTGAAAGGAGTTACAATATAATCAGAAAAATAAATAGTCCAGAAATAATAATGCATCTTCTTCTTCTAGCGTATTCCTGCAGGTGCGGAATCTGATTTTTGGATCATTGAAACCCATTTTGCCAATTAGCTGCTCTTGAGGATCAGGCCTGTGTCTTGCATATCTTTGTTGATAGTATCTTGCCATCTCTGTTTTGGCTGCCCGTGGTTGCAGCCATTTGACTTTAGTTGGAAAAGGAATAACCATGTATGAATGCCAAATATAAAAATTACTCTGTGAGCGTTGTTAATCTAACACTAAACTGATTTAAACTAGTTTTTAAATCATTCCCTTTGGATACAGAAAGTGGTAAGTTATTTATATTTACTCAAAAAATATTGTTTAATGCTCCAAATGTTCTAGATCAAGGGTTCAAACAAGTAGCCCGCAGTCGGTTGTGTCACACACAGCCATGCCACCACAGCTCCGCAAATGGGGAAAATAAATCAAAAACATCATGAACAATCATGTAACAGCAAATGACACAGCGAGTTTGACACCTGTGTTCTAGATAATCTTGAAATGGAGAATAAAGCTAGAAAGGCATTGAAAATGAAAGATATTGCACAAATGATTATTTTCTAAATTAACAGGAAATTAAAACAATAAACTATATTTCAAAATAATCAATTATAAAACAATCTCTCTCTCTCTCTCTCTCTCTCTCTCTCTCTCTCTCTCTTCTCTCTCTCTCTTCTCTCTCTCTCTTCTCTCTCCCTCCCCCTCCCTCTCCTCCTTAGATCTGTTTCACGGGGCCCATTGGAAACAGTGAAAGACCAGCCGGCAATGCCTCTGCCAGCGAAAAAGAAGCTGTTTTCACTGGCAGAGGGTTGCAGGAGCCTTCACAGCTGAAAATGGAGCTTGGAAGCCTATTTTGCTGCAGAGCACTCAGACCACAACAGGCGCCTCCTGACAAAAGTGACATGAGCTGGCCACGCCACCTGGTCATTCCCCTGCCCTCCCCCGAGATTAAACACAACCATGATTGGACTTCAATGAAATCGAGTTTGATACCCCTGTTATAAAGGATGACATTGGGATGACCTTGGCAGATCAGAAGGAGATGTGCAAGGCAGAGGGGCATGGGGAGAGCTGATCCATAGAGTGACTAAGGTTTGGACATGACCGAATGACTAGCAACAATGTTGACATATAAATGTGATCTAGTAATAAAGACATTTCAAATTCTCCATTGTCTCAAACCCTGTTATTTTCAAACAAATTTAATTCACATAGAGTATTATTAATTGAAATGATGAGAAATAAAAGTGTAAATAATTTTATGTTTATTCATGTCTGTTTCCTTAATCCATTCCCTTCAATAGTCCAAAGAACCAAATGCAATGTTAAAAAAGAGTGTTATTTATTTTTAAACTATGGCATACAATCTTGCTTTTAAAAAAAGATAAAACAAACTGGTATTATGCATTCATTGTTGTCAATCAAAGTATGGTGCTGATTTCTCATTATTTTCAGTTGCATATCCAATTATGCACAAATAAATTTTACTATTCCAATTTCATGCTCTGGACTAAAATTAATCACAAGTCAATCTCTATTGTCCTTGACTGTCCTTTCTAAGACTAAAAGGAGTAACGCTAAGACTGTTTTGGCTTGTGCCTATCATTGAAACAAAATACAATAACTTTCAAGATGCAAAAAAAAAAAAGATTTCAACTTTGTCCAAATAACAGCATACTTATCTTCAGATTGAAGTATTTGCAAAGCCATTTGGACCTTTTCAGAAACGCTGGAAGAAGAAATGGAGAATTATACAACTGATAACCCTCTAAGCTTTATTAATTTTATGTCAAAGTTATCAGATATTCTTGTATCCTTTGCAGATCACCTTTTCATACAAGAAAAGGGCAACAGCTTATTCACAATCACATCAAAGGTGCATGCAGAACTCACATCTACTAAATAAACACTAATGCCCAGTGGCAGTAATACAGCTATTTATATTCACTGCTTGATTTAACCAATAGAATTCCTTTAATACAATAATAAGCATGAGTGCTTTGCTGTGCAAAATAAAGGCTTGTGTATTAGTGGTATTCAGGATTGTTTTTAACATCATATCAAAAACTGACACTGGTTGGTCAAATCATTTTAGATATGTTGATTGTCTTTCCATAATGATAAAATAGAGCACTTAAACTTAAATTAAGTCTTTCAAGGTTGGCATGCACATACTTTCACACACACACACACAGACACACATATGTGTGCTGTTCAGCTTCCTTCGGGTATTATCCCATGTCATTGTAGTGTTTTTAAAGTTGTAGCAAC
>BHFT01016073.1:0-21564 GCA_004320025.1 Laticauda laticaudata
TTCACAGAAGTGTGACTGACTTGGAGTTACATTGTGTTGTTTAAGTGTTCCCTTTATTTTTTTGAGCAGTGTATAATGAAAAGATATGAAAATGTTTGTTTAGAAATGTATGTTTAGCACTTCTTAAGACCAGTGATATGAAACACAAAAATTGGTTGAGCTCCAAAAGTGTTTCAGCAGCATCTGTTGGAAATAGAAACAGGGATAAGGTGGAATCTTGTTTTGATTCATATCATTTATTTTGATTCAATAGTGAAAGTTGTAGGAACTTTGAGAGAGGGGGGAGATCTTATTAGGATTCATTATAATGAGGATGGCAACAGTGGCCTCATGTGTTTGTAGATGGTGCTCTGAAGTGTCCTGCATAGAGGGTTTTGGAATGGAGAGATTGGTATGTGGAAGTGGAGGAGTGTGTAGACAGAAATGCAACAGGGAGAAAAGCATGATAAGCTAATTGAGAGGCTGGAATTTTTTGAAGAAATAGAGAAGTGAAGAAACAGAAAGGCTGAAAGCAGGAAGAGTTGGAAGGTGAGACGGAAAGAGCAGTGGAGGTGGATGATTTATGATTGTGTAGCTTCCCTATCTTCCCCTGGACTACCCCTGGATTCTGGCTGAAACTAAACCCTGGTCAGAGAACCCAAGAGTCAGCAGCTGCAGCTCTGTATGATGGCATGGGTCATCTGATGGAGGCAGAGCAGACAGGAGAGACAAGCTTCACTGGCCTTTGTTGGCAGCTGGGCCTACTCATGTAGTTAATAACACTGTGGAGAGTGGCAGGCTGCTGTTGCAATTTCCTGAGGTTAACTGGTGAGTGGGAGCTTGGAACTATGAACTTCATGAGACATTGTAGGACTACACAGCTGCTAAATTTCCAGTGAAAAATAGTGAAGAAGTAGTCAACCTTCTTCTTCCAGTGAAGAAGGCCTTCCAGTGAAGGCCTTCTGGCTACTTTTCTGACTACTTTCTGCAATCTTGCTTCTGCAATCTTCTGAATGTTCTGGAATTGGGTCTGGGAAGGATGTTTGGGGAATCCTAGGCCCTGAAGGGATAGTTGAGTGAGAGGCGAATGTGTTGGCCCCTTTCCCCAGGTGAGAGCTGGAGGGGGAGAAGAGTGGCTCCCTGTTTGGTAGTGAGAGTGATTGGGCAGGATGCTGTTTGTGCATTGAGTGGATATATTCTGAGGTGTTGTAGAGAAAGGAGTGCTGGATTTGAACCCTTTGAGACAATGAGGAAAGGGTAATGTGAGTTGAGCGTGCTGAGAGCAAGTATTATAGTGCCTGTAAGGCTCACCTTGCCCCCGACAGTTTGTCAGTGGAAGGAGGTTTTCCCCTTTTTAAGGAAGAGTGTTAGGGATGGGGGATGGAATGATTCTCAGGGAAGGCAGAGAGGGCAACCTATTTGTCATGCTCCTGTTGGAATATGATTCTGAGGGGGAGGTCAAGCAGCTGATAGAGAGTGGGAGTGTGTCTCCAGTTGCTGGGCAAGAAGGGCACAGTCCAGTGGGGCATTCAGAGGAAGACCCAGGGCCACCCATTCTTCATCCTAGGGCATGCAGGGAGAAATGGAGAAAGGAACAACGTGAGTTACGTGGTTTACAGGGGAGGAAAGGGCCCTGATCCCCTTCATTACCTGCAACTGGGAAAACTGTTTAAAAAGGCAAACTATGCACAGCAAAGTTGCTGGAAGCAAAGCATGCATTATCTTTGTTTGTTGAGGCATATCTGGGTTCTGGCATCATCCCAACTGTATGTGTTTCATTATCTTTTGGAAGTCTGCAATTCTTTACCCTGCCCTGTCTTGTTAATTGCAGCAGCGTGGTTTGTGTTGTTTTTTATTTATAATTTGGGTTTGGACTGAATTTCTTTCATTTAAAGACTGTTCTTGAGAAAGCTTTTTCTCCAGCTGAAGATAACTGGACATTGGAGGTCAAGTTGGAGGTATTAAAGGACTTTACCTACTTTTGTGACTTTGTTGCTTTTGTGCCATACCCCTTTGGGTCATCACACTATTTCAGTGGTGTCGGATAATGAAAGATACAGGAAGCAAGGGAGGGCCTGGCAGGGAGAATATGACCTCAGTGTTTAGTACTAATCTCATGTTCTATCCCATTGCACTCACCTCGTTTACCTGGTCAGAAGAAGCCCTGGTCTTAGGGTGCTGCTTTTAAATGTCATGTCAGTCTGCAATAAGGCTAGTCTTATCACTGATCTGATCCTCAAAGAGAAGGCTGATGTGGCTTGTAAAATCAAGACCTGGCTGGCCTGAGAGGGAGGCATTCTCCTCATAGAAATGTGCCCAGTGGGTTATTGAGCATGACACCAGTCTAGATGTAGGACCAAGGAAGGGGTGTTTCTGTTATTATCAGAAAATATCTAGTAGCCTCCAGTGTCACTGCTCCACAAGTGCCTGGCTGTAAGGCCCTGTTTCTTATATTGGACTCAAGGGATCAGGTGGGATTGTTGCTGCTGTACCAGCCTCCCTGCTGCATGACATGTTCCCTACTTGGGCTCCGAGACCTCACCGCAGGGTGGCCGTGGAATTCACCAGGCTTATAGTTCTGGGGGATTTCTGCCATCCCTGGGGGTGGGGTTGGAGGTATTCTGAGACTTCATGGAAACCATAACTTCCATGGGCCTGTCCCAGGTCATCCAGGGCTTGACTTGGAATAGTGGTCACCCACCCAATTTGGTGTTTTTGTTAGAGCAGTGCCTATGTGACCTGGAATTGGTCCCATTGTTATGGTCAGATCATAGCCTGGTGGCAATGAGATTCTCTAGAGCTGTACACACACACCCATACACACACACAGGGTGGCAGGACCTATTAGATTGATCTACCCCCATCAACTAATGGACCTAGCTGGGTTCCGGAAGGAGCTAGGGGTTATAACTGCAGATCTACTGTGCAGTCCAGCTGAGCTCTTAGTCACTGTTTGGAATAAGAAAGTGAATGAGGCTCTGGATAGGATTGCATCCATGTGACTTCTCCTCGCCTGTAAACCTCTCAGTGGCCTGATGTATATAGAGGAACTGAGAGGGATGAAATGGATGAGGAGACATCTAGAGCACTGCTTGCAGAAGACAAGGGATGAACCTGATGGAATATGTGTAAGACCTGTTATTAAGGTCTACCTCGTAGCAATTCATGATGTGAAGTGTAAATATTTCTTCACACTAATCACATCAGCAGATAATTGTCCAGAGACCCTCTTTAAGGGGAGCTACCTCCTTCTGGGGAAGGAGGCATTTGAGGTCCACCTGAAGGGATGCTCTGAAGAATTTGCTCAACGTTGTTCCCAGTTAGATGCTGGTGTGGTTGCGGGTCCAGTGGAAGCACCTGAGGCAGGTTCTTGCCCTGTTATCTGGGAACAGTGTGTGTTATCTGGGAACAGTTTGACCCTGTTGCTCCTAAGGAACTGAACAAGATCCTAGGGAATATGCATACAAGCATTTGTGTTTTAGGCCCATGTCCCTCCTGGCTTGTGAAAGCTTCCTAGGCAGGTAGACTATGGTGATGATTAATATTTCCTTATGGGAGGGGCACTTTAAGGAGGCTGTTGTTTGCCCTCTTCTTAAGAAGCCATTGCTGAATTCTACCCGGTTGAGTAATTTCAGACCTGTCTCCAATCTTCCTTTTTTGGGAAAAGTGGGTGAGAAGGTGATTGCATGGCAGCTCCAGAGGTTTCTGGATGAAACGGATTATCTCGAACCCTACCAGTCAGAATTCAGGCCTATATTTGGGACAGAAATGGCATTGTTCACACTTTTGGATGATCTCTGGTGAGACTGGGATTGGGGTAGTGCATCTATCCTTGCTTTATTTGAGTAAGGATCTATTGGACCACTACTTATAAGTCAACTATTTGTTGCACTTCCAAAAAAAGTCAACACAGTCCTGTGCTGAGGAATAGCATCAAAATCAAGGGAAGTAACAGTACATGAGTGCACACACACACACACACAAACGAGATACTAAGGCCCCAGAAACAATGCAAAGAAGAGCAATAAAGATGAGAGGAAGTATGGGGGCCAAAATCTGTAAAGAGTCTCTATAGGAACCAGGTATATTTAGCTTGATGAAGATGAAATGAAGAGAAGACTAAGAGGTACATGAGAACAGCCTTCCAATATTTGAAGCACTGCTATGGGAAGATGGTGTCTGTTTATTTTCTATAGCATCTGAGGGCAGAACAAATAAATGGAAGCTTGTCAGAAGGAGATCCAACCTGGAAATAAGGAGAAATTTTAACTATTAAGCAGTAGAACAGATTATCTCCCAGGATTGCAGTAACTCCATCACTATGTATTTTCAATAAAAGATTGTACAACCATTTGTCTGAGGTGAAAAGAAATCTTGTACGGAATTGAACTATAAGATCTCCACAGTCTGTCCCAACTCTATGATTCTATGATTTATTTATTTTTTTAGCATTTTTCTATTAAAGAGGAGGGGGGAAATCTAAAGTAGAGCTTGACTCCTGCATGTAGCCAACTGGTGACAATTCAAAAGTTGGTTGGAACTGATTTCTTTCAGATTATTTCTTTAAATTGAACTCTGGATATCCTGCTGGTCTTTCCTTCAAGCACTAAGCAGATCCAATCAAAGAAACCAAGAATATGCAAAGCCTGCCAGTTTGGATCAGCCAGGCAGATACAATAAGAAACAGGCAATCCCTAAACTAACCTGATTCAATGCTATACCAGGCTTTGTAAATAGCAACTATCATATTGAATTGCAGACACACAAACTGATAACCTGTGCAGCTCACCAAACAGAAATGTTACATGGACATATCAAGGAATTCCCATCCCCACCAAAACCACAGTAATCTGTGCCAAAAGCCCATGTCCCACTGCACCAACAGATGCAAAGAGGATGTAAAACGGACAAAAAAGCTTGCCATCTGTTGGAAAACACGAATGCATCCGTTGTGTACTCACTGCACACATGTTTCATACGCTCTATCCATCAAACATCGTTCTTACTGCTATTTCATCTGCTCAAAAAGTTTTGAAAGCTGCACAAAACTTTTGAGACGGATGAACTTTCCACGCCGTACAATTCTACATCCACGACACATAGTGGGCAACACACATTCTACGTTCCATGTCATCCGTTACTATGTCCGCTGTATCCGTCTCGGCTCTTCTGGGGCATCCCCGCAAAACTCACATCCATGCAAACTGAAAGCGGAAAAAGAGGGAGGAAGCGAAAACGGTACATGAACGTCC
This sequence comes from Laticauda laticaudata, assembly GCA_004320025.1. Taxonomy (NCBI): domain Eukaryota; kingdom Metazoa; phylum Chordata; class Lepidosauria; order Squamata; family Elapidae; genus Laticauda; species Laticauda laticaudata. The sequence continues at coordinate 5,232 of BHFT01016073.1, forward strand.
ACACAGCGTTATAGCACGGAAATAGAAAGGATGTAAGCAGATGCATCTCGTATATTAAAGCATTAAAACAGACCAAAATGTTCATATATGGGAACATATTCTAGGATATTTAGGAGTCTGGAGTATGCCTAGAGTTATGTTGGAAGGACACCTCGTGGAAACCGATATTCCTATAAAAAGGGGAGGAAATCAACCTGATCTCACTTTCAGTCCAGCAGACCATGGTGTACAGACCATGGTTGTACAGACCACGGTGTACGCCATGGTAGTACAGACCTCTTTACCCTATGCTCTGCTCTTCCATTCATCCATTTGATCTCCACCATGGATGATCACAAACTCCTTATGGTAGCTGCATCATTCAACACCAGAAACCAAGCCCTCTTCAGACTGTTTCACCTTTTCTAAGCAAGGAGAAGAAGGAGATGTCCAAGAGCTGTCTTGGATCCGAAGATGGATCGAGGAGAAGAGTGGAGTGTTGGACTCTATGACAGCTGATTGGTGGAGCTGAGGAATTGAGACACTTGTGCATTCACAGAACTTCCATGAGGATGCACCAGCCATGTTTAGATGAAATTGTGGAGCGTCTGAGACCCAGGTTGGACCAAGCAAGAACCAATTTCCCGTCCCAGCCTGGACCCTGGGACTGAAGGTGGCACTACTTCTGCCACCACCTGGCCTCTGGGGACCATTGTACCAGAAACATTGCCCAGTATGCCTGGAGGGTGCCACCCACAACACCATCAGCAAAGTGGTCAGAGAAGGTGGTGCAGGCCATCCATCCGAAAGAATACGTGGAAGGAGTTCCTCCATGCCCCACCATGAAAGAAGGCTGAGGAAAACTTGCAGAACATGTTGGTATTATCAGAGGTGGAACTTTCCCCGACACTGTTGAGCCATAGAATGGGAAGCTCATAGTGGCTTGCAAAGCTCCAGCCACATCTCAGGGTCCTCTATAAACTCAAGGGCTTCTCAGTATCATCCTCTTTGCCATGCGTTGATGCTGACACAAGTTCATGCTAGCATCGATGCTATATTGGCAACAGGGTCAGCTTACAGATAGCCAGGTATTACAGTGCCAGTTGACCTTCAAGGAATGGGGCTTGGAAGGCAAACCTCATCATGGGTTTCCTTAAAAACAATCCAGACCCCTACACACAACTGACACACTAAATGTGGCTCTACTGTCATCGGTGGGTGGTGGACTTGCATTTCCCATCAGATACCTCCTCACGAAGCCCTCTACAGTTCCAGATACCTCACCCGTTGATAGAGAGAGATCTATCAACTACAGGCTTTCCAGGCAAGGACAGGTGGTAGAGAACACCTTTGGCATCCTGGCAGCAGAATTCCAGGTTACTTATCCCACATGCAGCATGCACTGTGAGGAGCCATCGGTGGAAGCTAGACACCGGCTACCAGTGTTGCCAGAACAGGCTTGTGGACCATCAACAAGGCAATGGGGACATGGAGCCTGCCTGTAGACTGGAGAAAGACAAAACCTGATAGACCACTGTTGATGTTCAATTTCGCCCCAACTAGAGCTTCAACGTAAGGGAAGAAAAGCAGCACAACCTCCTGAGGACACTGTGCAACTCCCCAGCTGGAGCAGTGGAGTGGCAATACAGAATGGTAGATGCAGATATGTTATGGATTTGCTGTCCGTTCAGCCATGTCTCATCACAGATGAGATTGTGCCATGTATGTTGATGTGCCTTACATGAATTAGGCCATTGAAAATCGAGGCTTTGTTTATATTTTGAAATTGTTGTTGATCAATTGGTAATTTGTATTGATAATAAAGGCCATATGGTGTGGTAGCTAGGGAGGAGTGAGATCCTACATGTCCATATGCTATGCAACTGGAGGTTTATCTGTCCCATACAGCTATCCTTTACCCATCTCACAGCTTATCCTGTGACCCATAAGAACCAACAGCTAATCCTTTAACCCATCCAAACTATTCCTTACCGTATCCCACAAGCACGCAAAGCTTAACCTTTTTCACAGTTTTTCAGCAACACTTTATTAAGTAAAATAAATGAAACCAGTGTGGTGAAGCTTACACACTGGTTCATATTTATTTACTTAATAAAGTGTTGGTTGAAAACTGTTGAGGGGCTTGGCTGTGGGGGAGGAAGGAAGGAGATGTAGTGGGGGCTGTCTGCGTCTGAACAGGCATGGGCAACGGTTGAGGCATGCTGTGGCGTGCAATGTGTACCGTGGCCTGGAACTTGGAAGGATGCCTCTGGTGGTGGGTGTCCTTTTAAAAGTAATGTTACTCATCAAGCCTTGTGTTAGGTTTGAGGGGCTGTTGACAAAAGCCGTGAAGGGCTGGTGAACAATCATCTGTGGTTGGAGGAAGCAGATGGTGATGGTGGAGGAGCACCCTGGAGTCGGGTTGGAGCAGGTTCCAGCTGGGTCTTGGGTGGTGGTGCAGCAGTGCTGTGATTTTCTCCTTCATCTCTGTATTTAACTGTGACTTGAGCCTCTGGTGCTAGTGTCACATAGAGGCGTCTGGCTCACGTACGTGATGAAGGAGCTTTGAGTTAGAGAGAATGGCATATCAACTGTGGACAGCTGACGAAGAGAAAATCTGTGCGGTGGTCTGATGAGGTGTCACTCTTGGATTTCCAGCAGGACATAGTGTGGCTCTGGCCTTCCAGTCTGCCTCTCCTGCCCTGCTTTCTATGGAGGTGGAGCTGGGGTGGGTGTGGGTTGGTCATCCTGCTGCTGCTTTTCTGTGCTCCATTTTGAGGACAGGGGATCCCTCCACGTCCTCTGGCATGGGAGTGAGTCTGTCGGGAGGGGTCTCTTCCAATGGCGGCTCAAAGACCTAGCTGGACATGGTAGCCTGTCTCCTGGCTGCGAAGAGAAGTGGCTTCATTTGTGGGCTGTCTGAGTGCGAGAGAGTTGACAGAGGGGCTGCACTCGGTTGGCAGATCTACACTCCTACCAGGAAGACTGCACTTGGCCAGTACGTACATCATCCGGTCAGTGAAGTCTTGCATTGAGCTGCCTGTGCCAGATTTCTTCAGGTGCAGCTTTGCCATACTTTCAGTTGTGTCATGGGTGCTTCCACACATCCCAGGAGTAATGTCTGAAGTTTAGTCCTAGCTCTCTGCAGCTTTTGCTCTCCATGTTGCCTGTTCCTCGTGGTGTCGTACGATAGAGCCTTGTGAGCCCTTTCTCAAAGGTACTTCATTCTCCTTCAGACATTCCAGCACCTCCTCCTCGGAAATGGTACGTACTGTTTCCTCCTCCCTTCCCTGCTCTTGCCCTTTCTTCCTTTGGCAGGGGCTTCAGGGCTTCAGGCAGCAGGGTATTGGAGAAGCCTTGGGGCTGTTTGTCCATCTACGAGGAGCAAGCATAGGAGAAGCAACCAGCAAGCGCCAGAAGACCAGCAGGAGAAGCAACACCAGCAGCATCAGCAGGAGAAACACCAGCCAGCACCAGCAGAGAAGAAGAACAGCAGCAAAAGCAACACCAGGAGACCAGCAGCCAGAAGAGCAGAACACCAGCAGCATTCAGAGTCAGCCCAGGGGGTGGGATTGGGTGGTTTCTTGTTCTTCTTGCCAGGGGCTGGCGGGAGTAGACACAAGGTTTCTCTTCTTCCCTGACTGTCGAACCATGGTGGGTTCTTTTTCAAGATGTCTCATGGCACCAGGTTCTTTCCTCTGAATGGTGTGACTGCTTGGACTTGGCAATCCTTTTATATCTGCGAGCTTGACGCATTCATCTCCCCGCATGCACAGTGGACCCGAACTATTGCATAGACTTTCCGCACGCTCTCGCGCATACGCAGTCCTGGATAGGCATCCATGACTCATCCGCTACGCGATCCGCTCCTTCCACTATGCATCTGCTTTGCCTAATTCTCCCCCGGAAGCCTTCTGAGGATGTATATCCGACTTCCCATTCCTCTAGGACTTCCTTACGAACATCGCTTACCCCAATCCTCACTATGTACTCCCGTCCCTAGTTCCATTTCTAACTTTGTCGGAATATTGTTATTTTCCTGTCTGTTTATGCAAATTTGGGACACTTTTGAGAGCGGATAACAATGGATGGAGCCACCCCCGAAATTTTGCTCGTCCACTGTGTCCTTTTTGCATACATTTTGCAAATGTCGGCCAGTGTGACCTAGCCTAAAGTAGAGCTATATTCACCTATTTAATTAGCACGGCAGCCTATTTTTTCTGCTTTGCAGAATTATTTTCAAGCAGCTCTACTCTATAATGCATTATTAACAGAACATTATTAGAGTTTGAATAAAAATTGTCTTGCAGGTAATACATATAGAACATTGAACTAAACAAGTAAAATGTACTAACTTTTTGATCCCAAATAGTTTCTATGTAAACTTGTTTAAGGAACATATGCTTATCTGTAAATTCAAACTTCTTCAGATGGTTTCTTTAACAAAAAAATGAAACAAGGGATGAGAAAATGTTTTTATCTTTCAGGAGTTTAAAACAGAGATAATGATATCATGCCAATATAGGCCCTATTTATAAATATAGATTCTGAAGGATATGAATATAAAACAACTGGCACTGACCCAGTACAAAACTTCTGAATGTCTTTTTCTAAATGAAATTAGGAGCACTCTTACAGTTGAAAATCATGTTGCATATAATATTTTAAGAACATTTATCCCAATAAATGAAGAATATTATCTTTAAACATGGTATAATTTGTATGTGAGTATATTCTACTTATTGCAATGGAGATGGAAATAAATAGCTGTAAAGAGTAACAGAATAAGTTCTGGATCCATTGTGTTGATATTCTGCCCAGTGCAATGATAGCACAAATAGTTAATATTTTAATCTGTGATGGCTCATGATGTTTTTGTTGCTATCACTGTCTGTTCCTGTGCTATAGTTGTAACTTTATGTCAGACAATAGCAGCAACTGGAAGAAGAGATAATAGCATGAAGATTTTGAAACAGGGCTTTTGAGGCTATCAAATACCCCTTTATTTTGTTATCATACATTTAATGAAAGTTGTAGCAGTACTATTTTGGTCCTATCTTAGGTTTGCTGCTAAAATAGTCATTGCATAATGTGCATCAATCTTCTACTATCCAGATACTAGCCTTGATGCTCCTCAAGGTTATTATAACTTACCAAAATGAATGGACTGTTTTGTAGCTTTATTATTATTATTGTCTTGTGGGTTCCTGATTCTCAGTAACATCAAGAAAAACTTCCTTTCCAAAATTTAGAATGGGAAAAGCATAACTAAGCAGCCACAATGCTTTTGTTGTTTAAGAACAGGATTATAGTTTTTGGGGAAAATAGAATAGTTTACATGAAATAAGGATGCTAAGATGGTAAAGAATTTTAAGCAGGCACATTTTCATCTTCAAGCCTATAATTTCTTATGCCTATAATATGTATATATGTGCATATGTGTTTCTTTTCAGCAAAATAACATTCAGGAAGAAAATATTCACAGTTAGATGGCTTTAGGGAAAAAAGCATACCATGAAAAACATAAAAATATTTCCAAGTTGATGCATTAAGTTCTTATTTAAATCAATCCATAATATTTTTAGTTAAGAGACAATCAAGGGAACAATACTGCTAAATTGGTAAAGTGAAGAAGGAATCATGGAAGCAAAGAATAATGCTACCTTCTTCTTTTGGTGGTATTATTCTTTCGCAATTCTTCTTTGCAATGTTCCTTTATTAATGGATCAGAGAAGTCTATTAAGAATAGGGAAGCATGAGGCATTAATGTAATCCATCCTTTTTCCACTGAAGAAAATAAATTAAAGCAGGCATTTCAATAATACAGCCATAAACTTTACATAACATCTACAATCAACAACTGTATCAAAGGGGTAAGCAAAATATAAAGGTAAGAATTATTTAAAGTTCTCATCTTTACCATTCCTAAGATGCTATGATTAGAACATCTAATATTAGTCTGAATGCAAGGGTTACTATATTTGAGGGTAGACCTGTCAGTAACTAAACGAAATACTCTCACTCCCACTTTTTCCCACCAAGGTTTTTAAATATGTTCCAAGTGTCAGAAAGTGGTATTTAAAGAAACAATAATATTTTTACCTTTTTGATCCTTCCCACTTACATGCCAAATTCCCAGACATAATCCCATACATAATAAGGATGATTATGAAGGATATTAAGGATATGCTTAGAAATTAGTGCTAAAAAGGTGTAGTTGAAAGAAGTAAAAGAATTCTAGAGAAAAATTATACTTTATACGTCATTTTCCCTTAGTAAAGGCTAAGGAAAACAACAGTACATATTCAATAATTCATGTTCCTTAATTAAACCTCACTGAATTTAGTTAAATGCAGTTATTAAGGTTGTCTAAGTCAACAATTTTTGTTAGAATCCATGGTCCTGTGTGCAAATGTATATGTGATGTTTACCAAAATGTTATAACAATCCAAAGATATACCTTTAGATTGGATTTTCTGTCTGAGAACTTCTAAATAAATTCATACAATATCTAATGAATAACTACATATTTAGACAAATTGAAAGGTGGCACTGGTGATTGAATCTAGAATTTTAAAAAATAAACACAAAGCATAAGCATATCTTATGTGTATAAGTTGGTTCATAATTATACAATAAATGCAGCTTTATATTTAGATCACTCTGAAGTGCATGGATTCCTATTATTATTTTTGTAAACATTACAAGTACTATTACTAGGCTTTGTGGCAGTAAGATTCATATTATGTATGCCAAAGTTTGTTTACACATAATAATAACTCATAAAAGTTATTACATTATATCATATCCAATTCTCGAAACACTATTTCAACAAATTTCTTTCATCTCACATTCCTTAGTCCAGAACTTGTGATTCAGAACTAAAAAAACAACCTGAAGCTCTGGTTGATGTGATCAATATGAATCTAATTTAAATGTAGGTGAGTTAATTCATTATATCGATTGCCATTTTCCTGTCATCCCCTTGTTCATTTTTTTTTAGTTTAAACTTCTCTTCTTTTTCAATCTTGTCTGCTACCTAAAAGCTATTTTCCTCTTTGTTCCCAAATTCTTCTATCCTTTCTTTTTCCTCATTTTTTTTCTGATTTAATATGTAAATATTAGTACATAATATTTTTAGTATTAAAACTATTGCTTCACTTCTATTTTTTAAACTTTAGCAATGGTATGGTGATTTTAACCATTGGGAAGTTCACAGAAAGAAAGACTAATCACTTTTCTTTCCCTTCTGCTTTTTTTGGTTTCCCCCTCTGGGGAAAGAACCAAACTTTCTGTTGAACACTTTTCCCTTGGACTTAGTTTGACACTACAAAACAGGACTGTTGTCCATCTGTCTCCTACTTCCCTATTCCCCAGACTTCTACAACTAAATTCACTTGGATTTTTTTCTGCAGCTGCCAAAGCTTTTTTTCTCCCTCTTCTCTGCTACAGAAGACTTCTTTAGTAGCCCTGAGAAGTACACATATACGTACACACTGCCAGCTGCAATTCCCCATTCTTTTCCTCTTCTTTCTCCTTCTACCTTTGTTCTTCTATCTTCTGGCACTTTGAAATCAAACTCCCTCCAATATGTTAAGTTTCATAATCCCCATCAGCATGATCAATATTAGTTGGGGGGAACAATATAAAATAATTATAGATTCCCTATAGTATCTCTGTGACTTTATTGCCATTAGGAATCAATATTCTGAAAATTCCAGCATTTTTATGGCAGCATTCCTTTCCCTTATAAAGATATTTCTGTTATTTTATAAGTTTCTTTTTCCCAGCTTTCCCTGCAATGATATAAAATGCATTGGCAAGAATTTACCACTTAACATCAAAATGTTGGCCTCTATCTGTTCCCAGAACTAAAACAGCAACTCATTATTTAATAATGGCATATTTTAAACTGTCTTTCTCAAAACCTTGCATAGATTTTAGTTGGAAAGGAACTTGCCTTTAATAGACCCACAAAGGAATTCTTAAAAGAAAATCCCCCTTTTGTTTGATCTGCATGAGAAAAATGTTGTTAGAAAGCTTAATTAGAAACATACTTTTGGAATAAAAAGCTTCAAAATGTAATGTTAGCCAGCTGAGGAACAGCGACAAGATTCTTTGCTCAATCTACAATCTGATGAAACTTCAAACCTCTGTGAATGAATTATTCAAGACTGTGCTCAAACTGTTCAACCGTACTGATGTCAGCCTTATAAAATCTGGAATCCATTTTATCAAACTTTGCAACTGGATTTTTAAATGAATGTGTTTCAATAAAGAAAAAAGAAGAAGAAGCTAATGTGGCAATTTATTTATAGTAACTGGGCTATTATTACTTGTAATCATATGTACTTTCTGAAGGTGATATGACAATAATCTTGAGTTAATTCAGTGGGGCTTGCTTTGGAGTGATATAGTGGCATTATTAATTCTATATAGTGAAGACTTAACTATCCAATCAAGCAGAAAACAATGAATTCTTTTGCTTAGGACTATTAGGAGTACTAGTTCACTAATATGATGGAACCTATATATTGTCCCAACTCTTCTTTAAAATGTATTTTCTTTAAGAAGCAAAGTAAAAGATACCATTGTTTTATAAGCAAATAGAAACTGTTTTTGAAGCTGTGTGTCCTCAATTGAAGTGCTACTCCTGAAAGAGTCTCTGGAGTTCTCCTGGCCCTCTTTTCCAACCATTCAGGTGCCTTTTCCTGCCACAGTCCATTGTTATAGGTGTCAGTCCACTCTGATCTCTTGCTCAGGTATCTGTACTTGCCTCAGTTAACTGGACTCTGCTGTTTTGTCATTCCAGCTGATCCTTGTACAGCCTCCTTCCAGTAGGCAGGTCATGCAGTGGTGGTCGTCAGTCTGTTCTCAGGAGGTAGGGCCCGTAGTGGGGTGGTGATCAGATGGCTGGTTGGCCCTTCTTCCTCTCTCTCCATCTTCTCCTGCTTCTTGCTAGTCTCTCCTTCTGCTGCCTCTGATCCTTGCACCACCTTTCTCTTGATCTTTCTTTTCCCCCTTCCTAGGAAAAGGAGGCTTCTTTCTCTGTCCTTCCTCACAGTTTTCTTCCTCTATTTTTTTCCTTTAGGCTTCCTCTCTACCTTCTTCTCAACTTATCCTCAAGTAATGCTTCTTCTCTCCTTCATTCAGTGGGGTGGAGGCCAAGTTAGCTGGTAGATCATGCTTTCCTTTTGTCCCTTTTCCTTCAGGCCTGTCCCGCAAAGAGACTCGCCTCTCCGTCTTGCCTTCTCTCTCTAACTCTTGCTTTCCTCCCCTTTCTGCCAAAACCTACTCCATTTCATTTCCCCTTCATTTACTGGGTTTGGCCCTGCTTCCCTTCTCTCTCTTTTCTGTCAGAACTGTCCCCCTAAAGAGACTCCTATCCCTATCGTCTCTCTTTCCCTTGCTCTTTCTCATTTCTTGTAAAAACCTCCTCTTTTCATTCCCTTCTCCCTCTACAGCACAGGTGTCAAATTCACCGTGTCACATTGCCATCGAGGGACTTTTTGTGATGTTTTTCCCATTTGCAGAGCTGGGATAGGCGTGACCTATGTGTGACACATCTGGCTTGTGGGCCGCCAGTTTGGCAACCCTGCTCTATAGTATATTACACATGCTATAGTTATTTGATAAATTATTTCAATATTAATATTGAATATTAAACCACTAAATATGATTGATTATAGCAGTAACCTTGTAAAGAGAGTCATAGTAAAATAAATAAATAACTAAATAAATAATCCTATTCAGACATTCACTTACCAACATTTGATGGGAAGCAGAAATCTATTATTCTAACTTATCTATAGCAATACATCTATTAGCATGAACAGAACTGTAATTTGATTAATTTCAAATATGCATTTTAACCATGCATTAGATTTTAATAATGGAGTCAAAAGCTTGGACAGTCAAGTTTCTGTCATTCTTTTAAAACTAATTTATATTGATATTATCCCTTCAAACTAGAATGTGTTTTGAAGGATTATTTTGCCATCACACTTTACAAAGTTGAGATACATCATAAGCTTTCAGATATTGGAGCATGGACTCATGACTTGTGTAAATATACATTATGGTGAGAAAGAAATTTCCTGAGGATGGCTCCAGCAGAAATTCAAAAGCTCAGAAAATTAAACCTTTGGTCCCAGTGACTGATCCAGATTGGATCCTACCACATTATCCTAGAACACATATATTTTCATTCATTCAAATTACAGATCCTGCCTCAAGATTATCTGTGCAGGCAATGTAGGGAACTGTGGTCTGCATTAGATAGATGATCCTAAAATTATGTGCTCCATGCTGGCAAACTTACAGCTCCAGTTAGTTTTGCCCGTTTCACGTAGAACCATCACATTTAATGTGATCTCTATTATTTTTTGTCCAGTCCCAATTCTTTTTGGGCTGCAATTTTACTGCAAAGTTTTTAATTGGTTGTTCAACTGGTCAAGGTAGAAAGCCCTGCTAATTCAAATAATTGAAAGTGTATGATTTTTTAAAGGATTTGTGATTCACTTGCATTACTTACATTGGTAATTATTTTTTTCAGATGCATTTCTGCATCAAAAGTTTGTCTTAAAAATATGTAGTCATTTTCTGAAACTTTATCTAAATGTACACATTTTAACCAAGAAGAAATCCTAGTATCAAGCATTAACCAAGAAGAAATCCTCCAGTATGCATTATTTACACTTGAATATATATTTTACATGTACATGGTCCCAAGCTATACACATTTTAATTTATTGTTTGTTAAACCTAATGATATTGGGTAGAATGGCTCTGCAGAGCACAAGAAAACTCAAACATTGGCTAGCAAATGCATTATGATTCACCTCTTTTTTGAGAGATGTATTTTTCTTTTCAAATGCAAAGAAAACATTTTTTTCACTCATCTCCCCAGTAATCAGTAAGTATTTGGAACAAATAAAAAATGTTAATATGAGTAGTAAAAGTTTGGTAAGAAGAAAAATATGCCTGCCAGACAGTTTCATATTGAAGAGCTCAGCTGTGTTCTATAGAGTTTGGCAAGTCAAATAAAAATTCCACAGTGTAATAATAATTCAACACTGCTGCATACTCCTGAGCCTTCATAGCAATCAGTGTTAAGTTGTGCTCTCTTTGTAGATGTGTATTCATGAAAGCTTGTTCCCTAAATTTACAATGATTTCCTTGTTTCTAGTACTACTTACTCTGCATCACTATCATGTTTCAAGCATGCTTTAATTTCTTTTTGAATTTATGTAGATAACAAAAAAACTTATTTTTAAGAAAACATGCACCCACACGACCAAATAATTAGCATTGGAGAAATGAGGTAACATCAAAAATAAATTGTGCTGACTTGATATGAATTCATGCTCATGTACACTTTTGGAGTCCTTGGTCTTACTAGGATACTACTACTGGAAGTGCAGTGTCAAGGATTTCTTCTAATCTCTCTTTTTAAAATCTATTAGCAGGGTTAGCACTTCACTATTAAAACAAGACAGCTGGACTTGTTACGGTGGATTGCAATAATAAAGATAAATGTCTTACCAAAGTTTCTATTCCTGTTCCAGATGGTGCTAGTCCAGTTGTGGGAAAAATTCTTTGAAGATTTAAACAAACAAGTTTCAAATTTCATTTGGCAGAAGAAAAAAGCCAGGATAAAATACAAATTATTACAAGATACTAGAAATAAAGGAGGTTTTGGTCTTCCAGAGTTTGAATTGTATTATCAGGCATCAATAGCCACATGGTTTAAAGATTGGATCAATTTGACAGATACTAACATTAGAGGGTTTTGACCTACAACTTGGCTGACATGCATTTATCTGGGACTGGAAGAATAAATACCACTCATAGTTTCAAAGACATTGGGTGAGAGATGCCTTGCTAAACACATGGGAAAAAATAAAAAGGAATCATGATGTAAAGGTGCCATTATGTTTATCAACAATAGAAGCATCCCAATGTTCTGGATTGTACCAAAATGATAAATTATAGAGATTTGCTTAAAGAAAAAGGAAAATTAAAAACTAGGAACCAATTACAACTTCAAGGAATTGAAATAGGATGGTCTGAAAGTGGAAGCACATTATAATAAGGATAAAGAACAATTTGGCTTTTACACAACCCAGCAAGAGTTAGATAAAATATGGCAAGGGGAAAAAAAATGATCAGTAAAATTTACAAATATCTATTATATTATAAAATGAAGGAGGAAACCATCAAAGAATGCATGATAATTTGGGCTAAAATTGTGGGCCATACTATCAACTTAGACCAGTAGGAATATATTTGGCAGATAAATTATAGATTAACAATTTCAGTTTCTTACAAAGAGAATTTATATAAAATGTTTCATTGCTGGCACTTACCACCAGTGAGATTAGCCAAAATGTTCCCTAACATGACACTCAGGTCTTGGAAATTTAATTATAATCAGGGAACATATTTCCACATGTGGTGGAGATACCCCCCATGCATGAAAATATTGGCAAAAAAAATAGAGGAAATAAAAATAATAGAGGAAATAACAAAATAGAGAGTAAAATTCAAACCGGAAATTTTCTTTTTAGACATGTTAGAACCAAGTATGAACAGGAAGCACCAATACTTGATTCTGCATATTATAACGGCAGCTAGAATAAGTTTTGCTTAAAATTGGAAATTGGCTATCACCCCTTCAGAAAATAATAGACTAACTAAGTTGTTAAAAGATAACCAAGACAGGGAATATTACAAAACATGGGATATCTGATACGACTGGATAAAGAAAAGATGATATCTGATGATCTGGTAACATTTTGGAAAAATAAGGGTGACATGTAAATAAATGTAAATAAACTATATGTAAGCATATATAGAGTTTAAAATGACAAAGGAGTTATTATGACAATGTATAGCACGCTATCAGAAGAAAAGTACAAGTGTATCTACTGCTTAAACAATGCTGTAAAATGTAAATATGTTTTTAATTTCATAAATGTTGAATAAATACATTATTTAAAATAAATAAAACTAAAACTAAAACAGGACAGCATAATAGGGATTTTTTGTCTCCACGAAACACAACCAAAATTGAATTGAAAATGATAATCCAATAAAGATGTCAATTTTTCCTTCTGTTATAACTTTATTAGAAATAAGAAAGGTAGAAAGGTAGTACTCGATTTGTGATCATGCACTTAGCAACTGTTTGATTTTACGATGGACCTACCCTGGGGTTACTTACAACCTGGATTTTAAATTCTCTCCTGCTTTCAGTCATGAAATCAGACTTTGGTCATTTATCAGCATAACTGCATTAATGGCCATTTGCAGTGGCCCATAGTCAAGTGACCACACTTTACAACAGTTTTACTGAAAATCAACATTTACTTCTGTTTTGGCAAAACTGCTCCATCATGAAACATTAGTTTATTTTGTGACCTACCATTTGCTTAATGGTCACTGAAAAAAGGGTTATGAAATCAAATCAGTCACATGACTGACTCGTTTTACAATTCTCATGACTTATGACTATAAGGGGTAGACACCATTATGGTCATAAGTTATGGATTGCCTGTAGTTAAAAGAGATTGGTTTGATTAACCAATACAGTGACAGCTGTGCAGTCAGTGTGTACAATTTACATCTCTTCACTACCCATTTTAGTTCATTTAGCACACTGCTATCAATTTTCTGAACATTAAACATTCAATGCAAGTTTTTTTTTTCCATTTTCATGCAGAGTTCTTCTAACTTTCAGCTAACCGAGTGGTATTGTATGCATAATCTCAATTTGTAAAATGTTTGATTTATCATCTTTTCCAGTCTTGCCATTATTGTAAATGTTTGAAACAGGCATTGCTGCTAATCCTTCCCTCACTTATATTAATTTCTTATTCGTTGCTCTTCTAAGGAATATTTATAGCCAATATTGACATACTCATCAGCTTTAATATATTCCACATTCCAACCCAATATAGTAAATATATAGTTAATAGTAAATATCCTTCTGGTATTCTTCTATTTTCTCCATTATCCAACTTAAATAAAAGGTGGGATTACATGTTCGTCAGCCTTATTTAGAGTCGTGCTTATTTATTTGTCTTTTCTTTTTCACTTATGGCTACATACTCATTTGTAAGAACTTAACCAAAACCTTGTCTGAATATTGAGTTGTTTATTTCAACAATAATATTTGAAAATTTACTTGCTTCTTCCTTCTTCACTTATAGGTGATATGCTCCACTACCCCGACTACTGTCTTCTTCCATTTTGTTGTATAAAGCTGTTAATGGTTTAACTGTTTCTTCTTTTTATATTTTAAACAAGTCAATGGGTATTTCAAATATTTTTGTGTTTTCCTGTTTGATAGCAAGTCCATTACCTATCATATTTCTAATTTTTATTTTTGTGAATATATCCTCCCTGAAAATGTGTCTATCACTGTATAATCATATTTAAAATCAATGTACAAATGTGCTGAGTATTCCTACCTTAATTTTATATCCCCCCTTTGCCAAATACTTTAGTTCTCCTTTTGGGGTGCTAGCTTCTTTTTAAAATAACTGATGTGTGTGTGTTTGTGAATGTGTGCATGCACAATTTGATTTTACTTCTTACAATTGCTCTTCAGGTGGTCTTTCACCCAAATTAAATTTAATTTAATTTTCTAAATGTGATGTAATTTTTATTCTATTTAACAATCTGGATTTCTACTGTCTCACTGGATTATACTTTTCTATCTTTTGCAATATAGACAATTTGACTGACATGGAACATCTGCTAATATCCAGGTGTATAGATTATATTCATCTTGCTTGAAGCAGGTACTAGCAATCCCAAATTATTCTCTCTGCAAAACTATATTATTTCCTGTAAGTCAAACCTTTCTGTAAATTCCATCTTCTCTTTTCCTCCAATATATGCATTCCAATTATCCTATTGTCAGTCTTCTTTGAACAGGATTCTGTAGAAAATTACAGATCTCCTGATTTAACTCAGTTCCTAGTGCAAGATTTCTCAGAAATTTACAGACATGACTCACTTATATAAGAATCTTTATGACAGATAAAAATGGGACCATGCAAAATGATGCTTACAGTTGATGTAAGGATGCAGTCCTCCAGTTAGTACCACAGTATGTTAATTCATTTGCTTTACATTTATTATTCCTAATATTTACTTTTTAGTAAATTTCATTTCCACTTCCACAATTCCAAGCTCTTATATCTTTCTTACAACCCTAGACCATCATAAGGCACAGGGAAGGAATGCAGCCAAGAATGGAAGGCATTGGGACGTAAAAGATATAAAAAAGCTTTAGAAACATTAAAAGCTATATAAAATATATGAAGGTAAGTGTAATAAGATAAGAAAGTACAAAGTGCTAGGCACTTTATAGTGTCAGGCAAGGGCCAAGCTGAGACCAAACTATAAGACTGGGCACTACACACATGCTATAAGTCTTCTTCCGGAAAGCTTTGAGAGCATAGAGCTTGATAATGCTGTATGTTGTGGCCAAGTAAAATTTGTCTTGTATGCTCTGGACAATTGTATAGTGATGGTAGGATTAGGAGGGTGTGATATCTCTGTAATATGAAAATTAAAGGAAGACAGTTTCTGTGGTTTCTAACTTGAGCTTTGCCATCTACCAAGGATGTCTTCTTGTTTTGTCCTTCAGGTACGGCTAATGAGAAAGCATAATTTCACACTAAAGTAAAGTATTTTTCTTCATTAATGCTACACATTTCCTGTGCTTTAAATCAGACTATCTTGTAGTTTTATTGAAGCTTTTTTTGAAGAGGACAAATCATCACTTCGAGTAAAATAATAAAGGACTGACTTCTTATTGGGTAGAAAAATCATTTATTATGTCAATACAGAAATAATTTGCTATCATCTTTGATCCCATACAGGATGGGTATGTTATGCTTCCTTCATGCTGGCAGAGCTACAATTACTCTAATATCAGTTTAGAATTATCCTCCCTTTAAAAAAAAACTTACTGGAAGGGTAATCATAGCAAAATGTCTAAATGGGATCACTTTCAGAAAGAAATCTTCATTCAGTGGCAATGTGATAATTTTCTAGCAGGAGAGAGTCATTTAAAATGTTTTATTCCCTTGTGGGAATGCCATATTAGCAACTATAATAGCTAGAAATGTTTCTCTTGCTTTTTAAATTTATTAGCCCCAGGTATTTATGCTTTATTAAATACTTTATTTTCAGCTGTGATGATAAATATATTGTTTTGTTCGGAAAACACACGAGGTAGACCGGGTTCCAACAACAAAAACAACAACTAGTCAGTAACAGGAACGCCTGGCTGAAACCGAGGCCAGCCTTTTATACAGGCTGGCCTGCCGGCTTGTAG
>BHFT01016076.1:0-64155 GCA_004320025.1 Laticauda laticaudata
CCCTTTATCAGCTGGTGCGGTAAATAATTTCCCTAATTTTGGGCAATCTAAAAGTCTTTCATCTACTTTCCTTATGTTTCCTGTAGATATATTATATCAGCATTTTGTTTAATTAATTTAGTTAATATTCTTTTCCTTTTTATTGTCTAGTTTAAATCATTTATGTTAATTGATAGAAGTTTCTTTTCATCTTCCATTTAGTTCTGAGTTCTCTCGGGCATTTATGGCGTCTCACCTAGTTTGTGTTGACTCTATATACTTCATCGAATTCCCTTAATAAATCATCTTTGTCTTTGTCCAATAATCCAGTCAATATTCCCACCATTAATTGCTCCCATTATTGCTCCCAATATTTCCACCATTAATTGCTTAATTGAATCCAAGGATCTTCTTCCTTGGATTCCTCTACATTTTGGAATCTCAAGTATGTAGCAGCCTTGTCCATCTCTAGGAAGACTAANGTTCATATAATTCTTGGGCCCTTTCCATAGAATCTATTTTAATTTTCCTTTCTTTCCATGAGACTAACATCCCTTCTGGGATTAACCATTTAAATACAATTCTTTTTTGATTTAAACAGACTAGTAAAAATTTGTAATCTCTTCTTGTTTCCTTTACTCTTCTTGGGATTTTCTTGAGAATCAGAATTTCTTTGCCTTTATACATAATTGTTTCGTCCCAGGACATCCTAAATATAATATCACAAACACTCCTTCTCGCAAAACATATGTGGACTTCTCTCGGGAATTTATGGCGTCTCGCATAGTTAGTGTTGACTCTATAAACTTCATCGAATTCCCTTAATATATCATCTTTATCCAGCCAATATTTCTGCCATTAATTGCTCCAAATCTTCTTCTTTGGATTCCTCTACATTTGGAATCTCAAGTGTGTAGCCGCCTTGTCCATCTCTAGGAAGACTGATGAGTCTTCCATTTCTTTGCTCACATTTTTTAATTCTTCGTCTATCTTTCTAATTTCTTTTCGGTTCGTTCAGTCCTTTTCTCTACTTCTTTATTGTAGCTTCATTTTTCTCCAAATGCAGTGGTGATGAATGCCATTTCAGACTGTTGGATGGTCTGAAAGACCAAATTAAGGGAAATCTATGTAGTTGCTAAGAGTTGACACTGATTTTATGGCATATAATTAATGAATTGACTTTTTTTGACTAAAGACTACATTACAGAATTCAAAGAAGTAAAAAATCCAAAGGCTGTGTTAGTCTGTCCATCTCTGCACAGACCAGTATTTTTTATTATTATTTCACTTTCAGCAGGGATATTTCTACTTTTCCAGTTTTGGGCATAACTTCCAATTTTGACCATTTGTTGTCTGTTTGACAGGAATTCTTCTATCTAGTTATGCAGGTGTCCATAAGATTTTAGTTTTAGGAGTAGTTTGTTGTTCCACTGAATCAAAGACTTTACAGAAGTCTATGTAGATTGTGTCTGTTGCTTTTCCCTGATCGAGTTGTGTAGTCCATATGTTTTTGCTGCGTAAGAGTTGTAGATCATAATGTCAACTGTTGTTAATGGATGAAAGGAAATGACAAAACAAATAACAAAGAAACATTAGAAGTACAGAACTGGGATGTACCAAATATCCCAACCTAGGACACTACACTTCTATGTCAGAATCATATTCGTGAGGACTGAGGTAAGAACTAGCAATTTTTAGGCCAGAGATGGCCATTAAGCAACCACTTGGCTTCAAGACCACAAAACTCTATGCCAAGTATCTATTAATTTGTAGAATGGAAAGAAAGAGACTATAAAATTAAATGCCTAGTACTATAAACATCTTTTTAGGTTTCTACTAACAGTGGGCTATCTTCTGTATGGCTCGATTCCTATCTGCAGTAAAGATTCTATCTAGCCAAGCTATGTCTTGAGTCTTTTCAGCCAAGAATATTAAGCTGAGCTGTATAGTACCAGTAATATGTGACCTGCCTCTGAGTCCAGTTCAAGAAAGCTGACAAGGATGAATCTCCTGATAGCCCTATCATTTCAGGAATATTTGGAAATTTCAAGAAATAAATAATCTGAAATAGAAGCCTAATGTCATTGTAGGTGGTGGTGTTGTGGCTTGAAACAAATTATACTTCATCCGGAAACCAAAGAGCTTCAGTTTTAGAAATTATCTTCCAGAAACCACTGAACTGATCCAGAAATGACATAGTCCAAAAGAGGTTCAGTGTGGTCCATACAAGGAATGGAATGTTCTGGAGTACTTCAGAATGTTGTAGTCTGGAACTGGTGAATTATGCACATGCTTACATTGAGCTGCCTACTCTTTTGTTAAGTAACATTTTCATGTTTGCTTAACAATGGCCTGGGTTCACATAACAAGTTTTTTTTCTCCTTTTTTCCATGTCATTTTGTCTTCAGTATATCACAAGCCTCTATAATATACAGCACTTCTTTGGTTTAATTTTAGACTTTACTCCTTATTCAAAAACATGTTTCATCATCTTGTGCTTTCTGTTTCTTTTCAACCATTCATTTCATTTCATTTCAACAAAATGAGGAACTTAATGAGTAGATCCCAAAGTAATTTTTACTACTAGTTTTATCTTACCCAGGTTAATTTTCCCTCCTTATTTGAATACATACATCATTTTCCTTTCCAAATATTCCACTTATAATCTCCCCGCCCCCAAGAAATTCAAACTTCTACTATTCTAGTGGGGGAAATGCAATCTTTCATTCTACCAGAAAAAAACAACAATCCTGGCTAAGGTCTACTATGCCTTTTCAAGATGCACGTACCCACCACATTTGGGGAGGGGGAAGTATTGTTAAGAAAATCAAGGGAAGACATATGTGGTCACTGTAGAGTTTACTTCCTTCAGGATAGATTCACTGTTTCATCAAAGATAGTTTTTTGAAACTCCTTTAAAGTTGCCTTAGAATTCCTCATCATCTGATTCATAAATCTATTGAACCTTGTATGAGGTTTTTCCATCAGTTTCCAGTTTGCACATAGAAGTACTCCATGTATTAATTGGTTTTTTATTTTTGCACAGAGAGGAAGAAAATCCTTCAAGCTTCCAGTTAGCTGTGGCTTTTGTCTCAGCCAACCTTCTAATACCTATCTTATGGTCATTTTTCAGACATCATACCAAATCTTAATGGCTGATGCACAAGGCCATTTATTTTTTTACAAAAATATTTAGTTAACAGTTTCAGATCAAAAGTCATCCTGAAAAGTGGTTCTGATAATCTTAAGGCATTTGTCCATGAGTGTTCATCAGACAACAAGACCTTGAAATTCAGTTTCTTTCTCCCCCCAGTAAGCTTCATTTTCTAGCCTTTTGCATCATTTTTTTAAAATTACAAAACACTAGTGGCAGGTTTCTCATGACATGTCCAGAATTCTAAAATTTGTTTGGGGCTGTCCTGGTATTGATCTGTTTTTTTTTCTGCTGAGGTAGAATATGCAGATAAGTTCATTGGAAGGCAAGGAAAACTTTTCAACCCTTTGTCCTCATGAATGTTTTTAACTACGAAACTGATGACTTTCTAATCAAGCATGGATAAGATAATATCTTAATTAGAAATCATAAAAAACATGACAGTTTTAATCAATTTACATTCAAAATTTTAATTTTAGTTCAAAATATTAGGAATGCGATGCTGAAGTTTATCTTAGTTTGATCTGCACAACTTATATTTGTAAAGAACTTCGTTGCTTTTGTAGTTCAACTTCAGGAAGAAATTGTCTAGGTAGCTTCCCTAACAAAAACAGAGAGACTCACTCCTGAACATTCTCTACCTAACAGTAATCGTCTGTGTAGCACTGAATCAAATAAACTGATCTTCAGAAACAGAAATTTTCGCAGACCAGGCAATTTTTTTTTCACTTTTTAAGCTGATACATCTGGCAAGAGTTTCAGGAACATAATCTATTCTACCTTTCTCCAATCTAGTATCTTCTAGGATTGGTGAGCCTAAAAACAAAGGCCAAGGAAAAAAATTTTTTTGTATCTTTCTAATCCATCCAATCAATAATTTCTACACCCTTAGTTTCATACCATTTCTACTTTCCAATCCTTCACAAATGGGTTTGAGGATATTTTTTGAGGATATTCTTTGGAATTATTCCAATTCTCTGTTGGCCTTGGAATGTTGATTGACAGGAAAAATCCATGAAATAATTCATTCTGATTATCTGACCAGCAGAAGAGTTCAGAGGATCTTTAGCTGTCCCTGTTTATAGACTAGCAAAATTCTCTGTGTCTCCCAAAGATGCTTTTCAAAAGGCAACTGGACTTTCTTGATTTTTTCTTTGAAAATGTTTTTCTTCTCATACAAGAAGGTTCTTCAGTTCCAGAAGAAGCTTCTTGTATGAGAAGCAAAATGTTTTCAAGAAAAAAAACCCAAAAAAGTCCAGTTGCCTTTTGAAAAGCACCTTTGGGACTACCATGACCTGGTTGATTGAGAATCACCACAGACCTCCCTGTGTCTCCATTCACAAGAGAATGAAAAGAGACTACTAGCTTTTCCCTCCACTTTTTCAGTATACATTCAGTACACCTCCTATGGATTTGATCAGTTTCTATGCAGCAAAGAGTGCTTTCTTTCCTTTTGCTTTAAGCTCCCCCAGTTGAAATACCAGAAAGATAGCATGGTGACATTTTTTATAATCAACTACTTTTCACAATCACTTGACCCTTGGTTGTTGGTTGAAGCACAGAGCCATTAAATTCTATTTATCTTTGAGAAAGAGTAATGGCTAGTTTCAGCTTGGTGACAGAGTAAGGCAAGAATTTGATGTCCGCTGCTTGTGATAATATCAAACCAGGCAGTTTTTAAAAGGAAAACAAAACTT
Organism: Laticauda laticaudata; assembly: GCA_004320025.1. Taxonomy (NCBI): domain Eukaryota; kingdom Metazoa; phylum Chordata; class Lepidosauria; order Squamata; family Elapidae; genus Laticauda; species Laticauda laticaudata. Next base: position 4,831 of record BHFT01016076.1, read on the forward strand.
GATGTTGTGAACCTGATTAGAAACTGCTAGAATGGTTCGCATCAAATTTTGCTCCTCAACACTATTTATAAATGTATCATTGACTTGAATTTGAAAGGATGGTCTGTGCTCTCACTGGAAAGCATTTCCTTCCAAATCCTAGTTAGCATGCTGGCATGTTTAGCTAAAGGAGCCCAAATACAGAGCTGGCGCACAAAAAACATTAGGATTTGGAAGGCCATGACAATTTATAAGGACATAATTTATAAAGACTTCCTAGCAATTTATTTTGTGATGATGATGATTAATTAATTACACATGAAACTCAGTCAAATGTACATTTAAAAATATATTACAAATATCATTGACTGGCTCTGATGTTTGATATGGATTGCTGCCAGCATCCTAGGTATCAACCAAGTATCTTCTTAAAGTATGTTGTTCTGAGTAGCTCAGTCTTTTGCAGCTCTGCTGGTGCTACAGCAGGAAGCTGCAACTTCTTGATGTATTTTGCAAAATTCTTGGACATGGTACCAAGTGCCCCAATGACAATGGCTATCACTGTTACATGTTTCATCCATAATTGTGTAGTTTTGATGGCCAGGTCGCGATATTTCATGATTTTTTCCAGTTCTTTTTCTTAAACTCTGGCGTTATTATTATAGTTGTTGTTTTAAGGGAGGACAAATGTTTAAAGTATGGATCTGAGAGTAAGGTACTTAGGCACCTAGCTTATGGTTAACAAACAAGCTTTGATTGATATCAATTTTCTGTATTCAGCTATTGACCCAAAAACACAAATGTTGATTGGCTTGAAACGATCAATGAGACATTCTGTGTGAATTTTAAATGTGCAAACATGTAAATACATTCAGCTCATATTATCATAATACTCCAATAAATTATAAATACGAGGGCTATCCACAAAATAGATTACATTTTGTGATAGAAAAAAACCAAAGTGTAGGAAAATTTTTTTATTATATACACTTGAAAGTGACACTTAAATAATACTTTTCAACATATTCACTGAACAAATTGAGGCACTTATCATATCGGTGAACAAGCTTTGTAATTCCACTGTCATAAAATTCAGCCGCCTGAGATTTGAGCCAGTCAGTCACACCCACCCACAGTTCCGTGTCGTCAAAGCGCTATGTTCCAAGCCAGGTCTTCATCCTCGAAACAAGTGGTAGTCGCTTGGCAGTCGCTTGGGGCTGTAGGGTGGATGAGGAAAAATCTCCCACTTGAAAGCATTCAGGATTTCTCAAGTGCAATTTGCTGTGTGTGGTCGGGCATTGTCATGCAAAAACAAAAGTTTTGAGCTTAACTTTCCTCTATGCTTATTCTGAATTGCTTTTCTTAGTTTTTGCAATGTTTCACAATACCTCACAGAGTTTATTGTTGCACCATGTTCCAGAAAATCGAAATAAGCAAGCACACTTGCCTATTCCCAAAAAACAGTTGCCATAATCTTCCTTGTTAGAGAACAATTGCAAACATTTTTTGGGTTTTTTGGGGGGAATTTGTGTGCCCCACTGCATAGACTGCAATTTGGTCTCACTGTTCACATGTTTTGACACCAAGTCTAATCTCCAGTTACGGTTTGATCCAAGAAATGAATCTCCATCTTTGTCGTTAAGAATAAGGAAATGTCAATGATGCGGGCCATACGCTGATCTTGTGGTTTCTGTCATGGATTTTTGGCACCCATCAATGCACAAAATTTGTGGTACCCTAGGTTTTGTGGATAACAACAATTTCAATGCAACAAGCTGGTGAAATTTGTGAAAAACTAAGCGAAAGTTCTGTTACTGTGTAAACAGTGGTTTAACGAATCTTGTCATCGACTTCGTCACGACACAGTTCATCAGTCACCAATGCTCGTATGTCTCACTGCCGCTGATTCAATTCATGAACATTAGATTTGACCATTTGTGCCCATTTGGCGCACTCCACTTCACAGTGATGATGTCTGTCCCTGTACACACTTCACACAAGTGCGAAAATTTTTAATTGGGCTTCATTCACTTTATTGGCCATAACAAAAACCTTATCACTGATCGCCACTTCCTCAACTCGCGGGAATTTTCAATTTGCAGCACCACATTTCAAACGTTTGGCTGTGAAATAATGTCAACGATACAAACCTCCCACTAGCATGACTAGATGCAGACTAAGTGGTGGACGCACAGACCAAAGATATCCGCACTAGCTCTGCCCCTTCTTGCTACAGACAAAAACATAATCTATTTTGTGGATAGCCCTCGTAGTTAGAACTGACTAATGTATTTTCAGATGTATTTTAAAATGATATCAGAAAGTTCAGGGATGGAGAGGTGCAACTCTTTGCATCAGAGTTCATACTAAGAACACCAGTAATTCTCTACCTTCCACCCTGAATTTACTAGCTAACAATAGAAGTATAGGTAGTCCTTGACTTACAACTGCTCATTTAGTGACTGTAGCTATAACAGCACTGAAAAAGTGACATGTCAGTTATTCACACTTATTCACATTTCACATACCACACTTATTCACACTTCACACACCATTGCAGTATCCCCATGGTCATGTGATCAAAATTCAAATGTTTGACAACTGACTCATATTTATGATGATTGTAGTGCCCCGGGGTCACGTGATCATCTTTTACAACCTTCTGATAAACAAAGCGAATGGGGAAGCCAGATTCACTTAACAACCAGGTTACTAACTTAACAACTGCAGTGAATCACTTAACAATTGATTGGTGGCAAGAAAGGTCATAAAATGGGGCAAAAGTCACTTAACAGCTAGCTGCCTCACTTAGCAACAGAAATTTTGGGCTCAACTGGGACTGTAAGTCGAGAATTACTTGTATTACAGCCATGACATAACTAATAAGCTATTATGTTGTAGGGAGGGTAGAAGTCATATATCTGCAGATTTATCTGGGATAGAACCACAACAATTTCTTTGTATGTATAAATACATATCTGCAGTACCTTGAGTATGAGTTACTTCTGTAATATTATAAACAGTGGAACATAGGTACAACAAATGTATGTTGCCCTTAATTTTGCTAATTTTGAATTGCTATTTTTTTTTTTTACCAAGAGCAAAAAAACATAAATGTGTTTGATTGTTCTCATCAAATTAACAGCAGTTTGTTCAATTTGGACCAACATCTTTTTAAAATTCTTGGTTGCAACTCTTGTTCAGTTCCAGGTTTGTCTAGCAAATATTCAGCAATGCTCCTCTCTACTATAATATTTTGCAATATTAAAAAATGGAAAAAATATATATTACTAAAGCAAACAAAGAAATAACATGAGATTGTTGTTCAGAATAGAGGAGTGTTTATGCAAAAACCCAAATACAATTTCTTATAATATTCTTCTGAACAACCTCATTGTTATTTTTTTTTAAAAAGGCTTTAACGCTTAACTTCGATATGCAACTCACAGAGCAGCAACGGCTTTCTGTGAGAAATTGATGTCATGCAGTTTCACTTGGAATGGATAAAAAAGCAATTGTCTCTGATTACAATTCATGCTTAAAAGGTATTTAGGCAAGTTTTTCAAGAAAAATGGGTTTCTTCAGCAGCTGGTTTGATCAGTTTTGGAATGCAATATTTTCATGCGCAAAATGTTTTGCACCCTCTATTCTTTGCCACAAGGTTTTTTTTTCTTTTTTCTTTTTGCTATTTACTACTTTAGAATCGAGGGTCTAAACTGAGTTACTGCTGTGGCAATTACCATTACTAGGAGCTAAGTTTGACCTTGGTATTGGCATCAACTGACTAATCTTCCACACTGTGAAGGCATTATTTGTGAGTACTTTGTGCATAAGGGGAAATACTTTTTTATTCATTCTGCATAAGTTTTGAATAAAACATGCATGCATATTTAGAAATTATACTGAATGTGCCTAGAAATATGGCAGCAATGGGAACCATCCAGGTTTTCTCTTTATGTATTATTTCTATTTGACTGGTATAATATTTGCACTTTTTTGTGGGTTAAGTCTGATTCCTGCTCAGGTTATCAAACAAGGATTCTTTTGCCCTGGATTTATAGACCACATAAACTTTCTTTATGTGTTTACCTGGCTGAATAATTAATTTTTATATTCTGGATTTTATATTTCCAGGAAGATGGATCACCAATGAAAGTTTAACTATCTTCCTATGGCAGTAGGATAGATGAAAGTAAAATAAAAATATTGGAATACAGCAGGGGCAGATAATTAATGTCTATATTCCAGCCAAGAAAACTATATGATTTTTTTAAAAACAGAGTTTCCAGAAATTGAGCTTGACAAAGAAAATGTTACTTTCAGAGGTAAACTTAAATGTAATTCAGTGATCATTGATAATTGGTGATTCAGTCACTCAAACTAGTCTCTTCACTTCTGTTCTTTTGAGCAAGATTATAAACACAAAGATAAAATTACATAAAACATATTTTTGGAATTGATTAGCACTTATTCTAAACAGACAGTCAATCCAGCCATTTTGTCTCTTTTTTATAACAATAATAGGATGATGTTTGTTTCTGTCTATGCAAACTGTCAGCAAAAATAGCATTTATATCCAAAATAGGCTTAATTGGAAGTACAATTAAAAACCTAAACTAATAGATTAACTTGTTCCTTGTTTCTTTTTTGCCCACCGACAGTATTCTGAAAGATTTTGACCATGATGGACAAAGTTGATTAATGCAATATATCTGTTCTTATTATAGCATGTATACATAAATTTGCAGAGGAAATTGTCACTAAACTGTCAATAAATCCAACCCATGTGATTGGCAGAAAACATAGCAAGACAGATGAAATAATTGGATGTAATTGGTATACCAAATTCACTTGCAGGCACAGGCAAAAAAGAAACTTATTTTCCCATGTTAATTGAAAATAAGGTAGAAGTTACATTATTTATTTATTCCATTTTATTTATTTTACTCAATTTGAATGTCGTCCAACTCCAGCTGATTCTTTAAGTCATATTTAGAAGTATTCACAGTTGTCTTTTTCTTTCATCTTAGGATAAACACTTAGAATAAACAGCAATTTATCCACTGTTTTCTATGAACAGTTTTGAAATATGTGTAGAAATATTAATGCAGAAACATTTTGATCCATTTCCCTACATATGTCCAATTTCTGGTTTGTACAAAGCATGTCTCAAAATGAGTACTGTATATTAATTGCAGTTCTGCAGTGTAATCTTAGCTGTCATTTGTTGTCCATTGCATTTGTTTAAATTATTAGAATGACAATGGATGACAGAAATTGATGGTTGTCAGTGCTAATTCCTTATTTTTAATTATTTATCTCAAAGGAATCTATGTATTGTGTGCCAATGGCTATGGCTTACTCATACTGGCAGCATAAAAGAAAAGAAAAATACTTTTTTTGAATTATTGAAATCTAACATTTTTGTGTCATTGATAATATTTTTAGAGAATGAGTTTCTATGCACTTGGAAATGTGTAAATTTTGGTGAATAAATTTCGCTTGGCATAGCATGAGTCAGGGATAATTAGAATATATAATTTCATAAACTTCAAATACTATATGGGGCCGAGGTGCTCCCATGGATTACCAATAATTAGATATTCACATTATCTTTTTTTCACAGTTGAGAAGCTGTGAAAGTCACAGAGACCAGTAATTGGTAATAAAAGATTTACTCGCTTGAAGGCCAAACTGGGCTACGCACAGCCAAACTCCAAATGGCCAAGGTTACAACCCATATAGCTATTTAAGTTTTTATATTATTACTTAACTATTTATTAACTTACTTTTATTTTATATTTTATTTCATTTTTTTTGCACAATGCAAAAAATCTTGTTTTTTTTTAAAAAAATGAAATAATACTATGAACTGATGAAAATATACTAGTCATTTGGGTTGAAGAGGACATAACCTTTAAAAAATTCTCATCTTAGTAAAAATACCTCTGGTTTAGGAAAAAGGTTAAGTGAGTGAAGGGGTCCATGGGCTGAAAAGTTGCAGATTATTTAAGGAGGCTGACGCAAGAACAGGTTAGGAGGTAGAATGGGAACATTTGTCGATGGAAAACATGAGCTGCCTTAGACTAGGGGCTTTCAAATATTTTCAAGCTATGAAAGCTGTTAGTTTTACAAAAAAAAAAAAAATCTGAGAAACCCTGATCAGGTACAGTGACATAAAACTTTTCTTTGCTCTTATTGGCAATCCATGTGAGAGCACCTGTGTCCCATATAGTATTTGAGGGCTAAGAGATTATATTTTCCTATTATTGCTGACTCATGTTATGCTAGTGAAATTCATTCACCAATATTTACATGTTTCCAGATACATGGAAACTCATTTACTAAACATTGTCAGAAGTGGTGGGATTCAATTTTTTTTGCTATCGGTTCTGTGGGCATGGCTTATTTGGTGGGTGTGGCTTGATGGTCATGTGACTGAACAGGCTTGGTGATCATGTGATTGTGTGGGCATGCGTGGTAGTCATGTGACTGTGTGGGCGTGGCCAACTCAATGTCATTCATGGCAAGGGGTGCCTCTCCTGGTCCTCCCCTGCCAGCCATTCCTTGTCACACCCAGCCTCAAGGTATCTATAGTTCTATAAAAATATTGTTCACTTTTTTTTTACTTTATTATCTACATGCGACAGATATATTTTCATGGATTTCATGAAAGGAGAAAATGGCTCACATGCTTTGTCCAAGAGTGTGATAGGCAACGGGCTTTTAAGGGACTGTCAGAAAGAGGGGGGCAATATATTTTCCAAAGCACCAAAAGGCAAACAAGAAGAAATGGATAGAAACTGAACAGAGAAGCAACCTGAAACTAAGGAGAAACTCCCTGACAGTGAGAACAATTAACCAGTAAACCTGCTTGTCTCCAGAAGTTCTGGGTGCTCAATCACTGGAAGTTTTTAAGAGAAGACTGGACAATGATTTCTCTGAAATGCTATAGGGTTCCCTCCCCCCAATGTCCTTTTTAAGTGTTATTGTTATTCTGACACCTTTTCCAGGACCTCTACTGAGAGTTTGGCATCCTCAGTTTTCCTGCCTGAGAAGGGGTGTTGGACTAGAAGACCTCCAAGGTCCCTTTCAATTCTGTTAAACACACATATATTTATGCTCTGGACTATAGAAATTGAATGCATGTATTGTAAACTGGGCAGGGAGGAAGGAAAGCCCCAGCCCACCCGGGCGAGCAGGTTTCTTGAACCTCTGTCATTGCTCATTGCACCATGGCCAGCACATGGTAGGAGAGACCTGGGAGACCACGAGGCGGCTTAGTCAGCTGGAAAAGGTAAGGTCCCAGGAATGGCGAGGGAGGCAAGGCAAGGTCCTGGGAATTATGAGGGATGCCAGACAAGGTTCCGGAAATAGTGGGGAGGGGGTCCTAGCATGACTCACAGGCTTATCTGTGAGCAGTCAGATCAGGACTGCTCAGTTGGGCATAGGCACCACGTGGGAAGATAGGTTAAAGGCAAGCCACAAGAACCCAGTGTGCTCCATAGTGGAGACTAGGTGGGGCGAGCATCAGACAGGCAAGGTGAGCGAGCATCGGATGGGCAGGGCAAGGGAGTGAGTAGTGACCAGGTTGGGGCATGGCCAGCCAGAAGTTACTACCAGTTTGGCGACCCACGCCAAATTCTTGCTACCAGTTCACCTGAACCGGTGAGAACTGGCTGAATACCACCACTGATTCTCAGTGACATAAAAACATGTTAGACTTATGGAATTTCTTATTAAATTCTCACAAAAACCCTAGAATCTCAAGCAATACATTTTCTACATTAGAAATCCTGCTGGCTATACGTTTTGATGACCCTAGGGCCTGTGTATTTCATGTGATATTAGATGTACAGAAGGCAAAGCAATGGCTCTCATCCGTACTAAACACCAATTTGCCCTTCAGTATGACAGCCAGATCAAGAGACATTTTATGGGTTTGCAGACAGTTGGGATTTTGTTCTGGCAATAATTAGTTATACTTTAACAATTGACTTAGGATTCTTTTTTCTTTCCTTTTCATCAGGAAAATTCATATGGAAAAATTAATGCATTGATGAACAAGTAAAAAGGGGAGAAGCCCTTTTATACTGCTTATTTTAATGGTATTAAAAAGAAAGAAGATTTAATATGTTATGAGACATCTAATAGGTAGTTACCCCATTTAGTGTCAAAATGACAAGTTGCAGATTCAGTTAGAGACATAGTTTTTGCTATTATTAGTCTAAGTGTATAGTGTTTGACAGACTATGATTTGCTCAGTTCAGTAATGTTTGAGGAAGCTTTTAAAAAAGAAGGTATAAAAATGTTTTTCTCACAATCTTTCTGAGTGTTAGTCTTGCCAGTGTTGAGTAGGCTAAACTGAAAGACGCAACCCTATGTAAGAAAGAGCATATTCAACTGAGATATATAGTTAATTCCTTTTTTTAAAAAAATATCATATTGGTATCAAGATGAATGTGAAACAGCTCTCAAGGCAAAACTATAGCAATTGTCTTCCAATAATGGACAGCTCTTGTAACTATTAAAGAAGGATAGATCACTTAGTCACCAAGGCTATTGGGAACATAAATAACATAAGTGAGAGGTAGGTATTTGAGTCCCATTATGCAAGGAACACTCCAATTGCAGTTACTTCTGTGGACCTACAGTCATTTGGATTATTTCTTTGAGAAATATAAATCATTAGTACTTTTATGGGTGAACTCAATAACAAAACTTTGGATTTAGGGCAGGAAGTAGCTGAAATCCAGTTTGTAATTTAAGGCTTTTCATGTTTAAAATGAAATTTTAATTGAATAGAGCTGGAAGGGACTATGGAAATCTTTTAGTCCAATCCCCTGCTCTAGCGGGTATTTTACTTAAGTCACTCAAGGCTGTTTCTTGAACAGTATGGTGCTGAAAAGAATTGCTTTTTTCCCAAGTGTTTTGTTGTTTTCAAAACTTGATTTTTTCGTACTGATTTTTTCTCAGTTAAAATATGCTATGATTGATAGGTGCTTGCTTTTAACCTCAATATTAAGTGGATCACAAAATTTTAGTTGTCATATCATTTCAACATGTTTTTCTGTTAAAACTTTTAGTAATCTTATGCATGACAAAAGAGACCTACAGTTAGTTTGCACCAATTGAAATTAATTTAATCCAAAACTTCCTATGAGTAAAATTCCTTTCATGGGTTGCTTCCAATGGGGAAAAAAGAGGAAGTCAAGTTTTGTTGATTCTCCTTTATTGTAGCAATTTACTGTGCTCCCTCAATAACTGCTCTAGATAGTTAGAAATCTTCTGGAGCAGTGTCAGAGATGATTCTGGGAACTGCCAAGGGAAAGGAGATGCTTCTGCTGTATCTTGTATGGATTGAAGAGAATCTTCACAACATACCTCAAATTGTTCCATTTGCATAGATATGTTCATTTCTGATTATGTACTGTCAGCCCCACTGATATACTTAACCAGAGGTCTTCAAGCTCGGCAACTTTAAGACTTGTGGACTTCAACTCCCAGAATTCTCCAGCCAGCATAGTATAGCTGGCTGCAGAATTCTGGAGTTGAAGTCCACAAGTCTTAAAGTTGCCAAGTTTGGGGACCCCTGGACTAGACGAAGGAATCAACTCCAGAGGAAGGCTAAAACTACCTTTATTGAGATTGGCTATAATAAAAAAAGCTTGAAATCCTGATTTTGATGTGCTGCTTCTTTATAGTTCAGTGAGCTAGAGAGACATCTGTCTGAGCCATTTCTGAATGTTCCCTCAATCTGGACTTTAAAAATGCTTCATCTACTTTTTTTTAGCAACAGATCCTACATATCTCCTTCAATATCATCTTTACTCTGTACATGCAATCCTGACATACATAGAAATATTTTAGAGCACTGTGTTCTTCTGAAAAATTGCATCCCACACAGTTGCCTAAGAAAGGTTAATTTGTTACAGATTGTGTTGGAAAAACATTTATAGGATGGAGGCATGCAATATTTCTAATACAAAGGCTATAACAATGGTGAAGTGATGTAACTAGCATCTGTGTGGAAGGGTGAAATTGGCAATAGGAATACTTTTGTGGAATGGAAAGGAAGTAGACACCAAGGAGGCTAGAAAGACAAAATATGGGTAGCAAGTGACTGAAAAAAAGGAGCCAAAAGAAAGTGCTAGGAAAGGATATGAAGAATGCTTTTTGAAGGAAAGAGTGTGAGATGAGGGAAGGTGAAGTTCTTTCTATTTCAAAGACTGGACACACAACAAAAAGCAGATCTATATGTAAGGTCTAATTGCACAACACATCATCCCCATCAACAGCCTGTTCTGTTAATTCCCACCTTCTAGGCACTACAAGTTAATGTTGCTACATAAATGCATCTTGAATACTTATGTCCAGTCCTTCAACAATCTCAACATCTATTGATTGGCAATTTCTATTCACTGGATGCAATACTGTAGAAGACCATTACAACATATTTGTACTTTAAGTCAAATAGACGGTCACATCAAAACAACATGTCGGTACACAATAACAAACTCCCAAAACTCAGAAAACAAATATAATACCCATTACACAACAAGGAAGCTTCAATCCAAAAAGAAATCCACTTTGGCCCGGAAAAAAACAAATCTGGTCAACATTGCCAATTTAAAAAAACTGATACAAAAATTCTATTGCCACCAGATAAAGACTGAATGCACCCAATTATCACATAAAACAAGAGGAAAAAACTTTTCTATGCACCAATTCACCCACGCTTTCTACAATTTTTGTCAACAACAAACTAAAAGACTCAAGGTCCATCCCACCCAGAAAGGACCTAATTGGATAAAGACTTGCCACATGAACAATACCGCCACTTTAAACACCAATCCTCTTTTATACACCATACTTTTGGCCAGTATTTGCTAAATCCAGCAATGGTCATCATGCCCCAGTCATTTCCTAGTCGCAACACAGACTAACATACCAATGAATATACATAGCATTACCGAGGACATGTTATAACGACATTACATCTACAGCACAGTCACTATAGTTGAAGCACACAGCATGGATCTACTAAACTATTCCATAGTTCCAATAAAACTAGCTCCTACTTGGGCACTTAAACTATCCCTGGACAAGCGAACCTCTAAGCATAACATCCTTTGAAAAATCTTCAGGACCAGCTCTCTATTGCCAAAACTATTCGGTCCAAACATGCGTCATCCAATGTTCAAACAAGGGAGACCCCAAGCCTAATTTGAAAATTACAGACCAATTCTCTTTATACTGCATCACGCGTGTTAAAGTCATTTGAAATCAATTATTAACCAATCCATCATCCCTCCACTTAGAGACAAACAGATCCTACCTGTCTCGATAAACCAATTTTTGTCATTCAAAAAAAAAAACTTATCCTGTAAATCTGCAACTCTTACAGCAATATTAAACAACCACTATGGACCTACCACAACGTGATCAGGTGCAAAGCAATAGAACACACTCTACAATTAGACTTCTGTAAAGTCTTTGATTCAGTGGTACAACAACAAAAACTACTCCTAAAACTTAAAACCTTATGGTTATCTTCCAGACACCTGCACACAACTGGAGAGAAAGCCATTCCTGTCAAACAGTGACAACAAATGGTCAAACAATTGGGAACGTTCCTATCAAATTCTGTACCTGTCACTACAGTGGTGTCCCCCAACTTTTTTTCAAACTCCTTACATAATATGACCTCACTGTCATCATATTAACGAGGTGCCTAACACTTGACACCTCTCCTTCGCTGATGATTTAAAGCTATTTAACACCATAAGCACAATTACTGCTACCTTCAAAAAAGACCTTGACTATGTATCAGAATGTTCAAATAAATGGCACTTCAAAATCTCAACAAATAAATGCTCTGTCTTAAATACATGGCAAAAAAAAAAAAAAACAGAAAAAAATAAAATACAGGCCAAATAGTCAAGATCCTCTGTGATAATCCAAACTCTGTCAAGGATACTCTGGAGTACTCATCTCTAAAGATTATAGTACTAGATCCACTGTAAACTACACAAGCCAAAAAGGAATGTTAAGGCAAAATGTTGTTTAACCTAATCTTACATAGCTTTTTTCTCTGCGTAATTATTACACTAATAAAACTAGAGCATACAGAAGAATATAACTTAGAGCATAGATTTGCGAGCCACCATCATTCAAATAGCAGCTCCATCAGTCTGGAACCACATTACATATCTTGATATTAACAACAATATGAGAAAGTTTCAGAAATATATTTCACAAAAGTGTTCTCCACTCTCTCACCATTGCCAGAAAACCTAGCCCACCACTCACACTTGAAAATTTAGCTAGAAACTCCATAGAAACCTAGATCTGCCCACCTCTCGGTCCAATCCTTAAGTTTAATATAATAAAATCATTACATTGCACATGCCTATACCTGTCAGTGGAATACTCTCAGCTTCAACCATAACAATACAAGAGCAAACAATAGATACAAACTCAAGATTAACCACACCAAACTTGATTGCAGGAAATACGACTTCAGCAACAGAGTGATCAGTGCCTGGAATACTCCACCTGACTCTGTGGTTTCTTCCCCAAACCCAAAAACTTTAATCTTGGACTGTCTACCATTGATCTCACCCCTTTCCTAAGAGGTCTGTAGAGGGCATGCATAAGCGCACCAATGTGGCTACCATCCCTGTCCTATTGTTTCTTTTATTTTTTTTATTTTTCTTATATGTATCCATGTATTTTTTTTTCCTTATACCTATTATCTTATAAGCAATTGACAAACCAAATAAATAAATCTATAAATCTTTGGCTCCTTCCAAAAATTCTTGCACTAGTTAGGATGAGATGCTGCCTCAGTTTGGTTGCTCTTTTTCTGACATGTATACTTGTAAATAAACTTGTGAGTGAGTGAGTGAGTGAATGAAACTACCTCTCAAGTTGGGCTGTAAGTCATCTGTTTGGGGCTATAAGCTTTTCCAGCCTTTTAAGGGAAAGCATGAGCTGTGCTTGGGGAAGTGGGGTGGGAAGAATTTCTGCTTGGCTGCAGTTGCTTTTCCTATGTGCAGACAATCATCCCAGCTTCACCTCCTCATAGGGAGAGGTATGATGTTAGGAAAACAAATGGATGTAAGCAAAATATAATAAAGGACAAAAAGAATATGTAGGAAATAAACAAAAGAAAAAAAGCAAAAGAAACGTAATGAAAAGAAAGTCCAAACTCAAAAGCTGAACCAGGATTTTATTCTCTGAGTGAGCGCATGAAATGGTGGATGGAATCTCAATGGAGAGAATTTAGCTTCTTGTATTCTTCATTCACAAACATCAGAAAAGTGTTGCTCTCAAAATTCCACATCTGTTGACTTTTCACAGTTAGAAGTGCTTCCTGGATGATAATAGAAGAAAGATAGTTAATAAGTTATTTTTCCCACATGGAGCCAAGACAACCATGTACAGAAAATGGAGCAGAAAAAGCTGGATAAATCACAATGGAAAAATGAGGATATTACTTGATTGTAAGCAAATTTGTTCTGTGCCCTTGTTGGTCAACAATGTTTGAAGACAAATCAGTAAACCTAATGGTATATCTTCTTATCAGGGAGGGAATAGAAACAAGGGTGGGATTCTACCAGTTTGCACCTATTCTCTAGAACCGGTTGTTAACATTCTAAGCAGCTCGAAGAACCGGTTGTTAGAAGAAATTACTGGCCTAATCCTGTACGGAAGACAGGAAGAAAACATTCTGGTGTTGCTTACAGAAACTGCATCTCTGTTAACCCTTATTACATTCTTGGTAGGACAAGACTTCCTGTCTCAGGAATGTCTCTGGGGTTTTTTTCCCCTCCTTTGCTGGTATTTTGCTTGTGTGGAGTAGCCATTCAATGTTACAATGGCACTGAAAAAAGTAACTTATGACCATTTTTCATACTTACAACTGTTGCAGCATCCCCACAGTTATGAGAGGTCAGACGAGGAGATGTGTGCCTCGATGTGAGTGATATTGAGTTGGGCATGCCCAGCCAATAACATGACTACTAAGCCACACCCACCAACTAAGCCACACCCACAGAACCAGTTGTTAAAAAATTTGAATCCCACCCCTGAATAGAAAAGGAGAAAGCTTCACAATATGTGTGATTGTTTGGTTCAAAACATTTCTATTAAAAAGACCCAACAATGTATTTTTGTTCAGTTCCTTCAAATGAATGTAATGTTTTACATTAAAGCAAACCTATAATATTGGACAACTCATCAGAGGGAAGCTATCAAAAGGTTAAAATTGTGTTAATCTTTCTTCTTTCTGTTTTAAAGCAAAAGGTACAAATTAACCTGCTGCTAGTGCTGTAACCTCATACACAGACATTGTCTGGTAGAGATGAATAAACATGTTAATTTCAGTTTCTATCTGTATTTTATTTTTTCCCATATATTTAGATTTTTCTAGTCTGACTTAGTTTCTGATTTAGTTTTGGTTTTGAAATTTGCATCAGAATTGTATTGTTTTTAACCCATCGAAACAGCTGACATTATTTGGAAACAAAGTCTTCTTTCTTTTATAAGACTGAATAATTCATCTATTCCCCTTAAATAAAATTATCATTTGGTTTGGGGCTGAGCAAGAGTAAACATAAGTAGTTTTGCTTACATGTTTACTTGATTAAATTTTTGTAATTAATTAACTTACTATTTTCATGAACATGACTATTCATGAAGAATATTCATGGGAAATATACAACTACATTTCAGGAAAATAAACATACTGGAGGTCTAGTGACTTTGGATCACTAGTACAGGATTTGCTTGAGTGGATTAGCTTAATTGTTTTTTGCCATTCTTTAGGTAAAAATGGAATAGAAAAGCTAATATTTTAAAATATATAAACTATTGCACTATTTCATAAAGCTTAAAACTCTCTTAGCTTAAAGCAGTGATGTGACCAAACATTTATCTATCTCTAACCATGACTAAACCAATACAAAAAATTCTGGAAACAAACAAGTACACAATTGTGGCAAATTTTGTTTAATAGAATGTTAATGTATTCCATACTGTGTCAAAACTTGTTTTTTAAAGGCTACTTTATTTTAAAATTATTCATGAGCAGTCATTTTGTATTCTGTTACTAACATAATGCAGTCTCAGAAAAAGAATTATTGATTTAACATAGTGTTGTTAATTGCTAGGAGTTGTATTCTTATTATTGTTTAAATCCAATTAAAAATAAGATAAACTATGGACTGTTTTATTAAAAGGTAAAGTAAATTTAGGCAATGTAACTATTGTATCTTAATTTATTGTCTCTAAAGACATATACTAATTGTTTTTAAGATAATTGCTATCAACTGAAAATATAATGCGTTCACTATCCAAATATTCAAGCTATATATTATTAGAAACATTATTCATTATATATTTTATTTTTCAAACAGATAAAACATTATTTTTGCTTCCTATTTGAGTTGTCCTTTAATTTGAAAATGTCAAAATGTTGAAAATGTCAGCCTTTTTATTTTCAAGTATGATACACATTATTTTCAAGAATTTTGGTCACATGTAAATGAGATCTATACCATCTAAGCAATTAAATTTGGCTAATTCCTGATCACTTTTGTGTCTTGCTTCGGTTGAAATTATTTAGAGTCAAGTGCTATTTTTCATCTTGCCTTATTTCAAGGCTGAATACAAAAAGAAAACGGAAAACATTTGACAATTCTATTTAAAACATGTTTTCCAAATCAGTCTACCATATTTTCAACTGATATTAACATTTATTTATATTTATGTTCCCATTTTTCCTAAAACATGGAATATATTGCAAGTAATTTAGCCTAATATATATTTTTTCATATAGGTTTCTTTAATATATTAATTTTTATGTTTTATTTTGAAAGAACTGTGTTATAAAGTTTAAGAATTGGCAAAATTATGACTTTCTAATTCACAATGAATTCATATTTATTTATTTTATTGTCAATTGCTTACAAGATAATAGGTATTAGTAAAAACAAAGTTATGAATACATGGATATATATAAGAAAAAAAAAGAAACAATAGGACAGGGACGGTAGCACGTTGGTGCGCCCCCTACAGACCTCTTAGGAAAGGGGTAAGGTCATTAGTAGACAGTCTAAGATTAAAGTTTTGGGGGTTTGCGGAAGAAACCACAGAGTCAGGTGGAGTATTCCAGGCACTGACCACTCTGTTGCTGAAGTCATATTTCCTGCAATCAATTTTGATGTGGTTAACCTTGAGTTTATATCTATTGTTTGCTCTTGTGTTGTTATGGTTGAAGCCTGAAAATTATTCACTGACAGCTAGGACATCTAATGTATGATTTTATATATTATACTTAGATTGGACCGAAGGTGGCATAGTTCTAGGTTCTAGACTAGAATTCAAGTCTGGTGGCATGAAGGTTTTCTGAATGAGTAGAGGAGTGGAGAACTCTTCTTGTGAAATATTTCTGGACTCTCCAACTGTGTTAATATCAGATACATAGTGTGGGTTCCAGACTGATGAGCTGTGTTTGAGTATTCTCCAGCAAATATTGAGTATTGCTCCAGCAAATGCTCTAGGTATTAGTGTAATATTACCAGAGAAAAAGCTATGTAAGATTAGGCTAACAACTCTTAATGCCTGGGCTATGTAGTTACAGTAAGCTGTAGCACTTAGATCATTTTAGAGAGAGATGAGTACTCAAGGTCCTTGACAGAGTTTACATCATCAGCAAGGTCTTGACTATTCAGCCTGTATTTTATTTTCTGATTTTTTTTTTGCCAATATGTAAGAGAGAGCATTTATTGTGAGATTTGAAGTTGCCATTTATGACCATTCTGATACCTAGTCAAGGTCTTTTTTTTTTAAATTAAGTTCTATTGATTTTTAAGGACAAACAAAGCATTAAAAACATCCAACTTTCTTCCATAAGTGTACAGTGTGTTGGTTGGTTACAAATTTTGTGCATCGATTTCATAGTCTTAATTACAGTTACATTATATAATAACTCATTATCAATCAGAAATTGAATATCCTCATATTATTAAATCAATCTTGACTGGAATTTTTGTCATTCATACTTTGTGAGATTTATTTACTTAGTTATTTTATAACAATTCATTTCGTCCTCCCAAATCTATCCTAAAAACATTTATATATGTAAAATAATTAATAATAATAAAATTAAAAAAAAGAAATACATCTTTATATATTCATTATTTTCTATAATTCTACATATTCTATAACTATATTTTGTTATCTAGCCATTGGTAGAAAAGGTCCAAATTTTGTAAAAATTGTTTGTCCTCTTGTTCTTTAATTTCAAATGTCAATCTATTCATTTCAGCACATTCCTGTATTTTCTTGATAGTTTCCTCCTGTAATGGTATTTTCTCATTTTTCCAATTTTTAGCAAATAAATCCTAGCTGCTGTTAATACATTTACAATCAAATATTTTAAATCTTTGCTGTATGTATCAGGTAGAATTACCAATAAAAATATCTCTGGTTTTAAATCTATATGCTTTTTAGTCATTTTTTCCAACCACGTATGGATTTTAGTCCAATATTTTTTTGCATCCACACAAGTCCACCACATATGGTAATATGAGCCAGGTATCTGATGACATTTCCAACATCTTTCGGATTTATTCTTGAACATTCCTGCTATTCTTGTCATGGGAAAATGCCCACTGTCAAACATCTTTACAAATTTTTCTTTAAATGCTGTTGACATTGGTCATTTTATAATTTTGAGACCACAATTTTTGCCATTTCTCCAGATCAATCCCATATCCAAAATTCTTCCCCCCCACAATCATAGATTCTTTTAACTTGTTCTTCTTCTAGTTTAATTTTTAATAAAATCCATAGTTTTTTAATCACCTTTTCATCAGTACCTGTCAAAATCTTATCTAAATCAGTCAATTTATTATAGAAACCTTCTGTTTTAAAGTCTTTTTCATACCTTGAATGTATTTGCCCATAAGAAAAACCAATTCATCTTTATACCTTGTTTCCCTAGTTTTTGCATCGATTTAAGTTCACCCTTTTCATTCAAAATTTCCCCATATCTAACCTTCTTAATGTTATAGGATAAGAAAATGCTTCAATAGTCGATAACCAGACTGGAATTTTCAAATAACATTGTCTTTTAATCTTCTCCCAATTTAACCACAGAGACTCCTGTATATGATGTCTTCTCAAATAACCCTGTATTTTTAGTTCCCTTATACCATAAAAAGGCATGCCACCCTAACAACAAATCATGTCCTTTTAATGTTCAACAATCTAGTATTTCTTAATGTTTCCATTCCTTAACACATGTCAAGTTTGTAGCTTGGTAGTACAACTCCCAATTAGGCAGACCAAATCCTCCTCTAATTCTAGCATCTTGTAAAAGTTTAACTTTATTCTTGCTTTCTTACCTTGCCTCATATATATTCAACACAATTTTGTTTAAATCTTCAAAGTAGTCCTTTCCAAGCCTAATTGGGTATTGTTGAAACAAATATAGAATTCTGGGTAAAATATTCATTTTGATTGTTGAAATCTCCCTATAGTGACAATTGTAGGTTCTCCCATTTCGTCAAGTCTAATGCTATCTGTTGTTTAAGTTTAATGTAATTGTTCTCTTTTAATGTACTACATCTTGCTGTCAAATGTATCCCCAAATACTTAACCTTATTCTGTGACTTGAATTTTCAGTACATCTGCCAATCTTCTTTTTGTCTTAATAGCATATTCTTGTCAAAATCTTTGTCTTATCTTTGTTTATTTTCAAAGCTGGCCACCTTAACATATTCCTCTGTCTTTTCCAATAGTTTGGTGCTGTTTCTAGAGGGTTCTTCTAAAATAAAAGGCCAAGTCATCTGCAAAAGCTTGCAATTTAAATTCCCTTTTTAATTTTCATTCCTTTTATACTCTTTTTCGTCTCTAATGTTTCTATTTAACACTCCAAAGTTAGTGATAAATAAGAAAGGTGTATAGTGTGGCAACTTAGTCTGTATCCTTTTCTTTATTGATAGAGTCTGTTAATTCTCCCTCTGTCATTACCTTTGCTGTTTGCTTATAATATATGGCTTGTATTACTTGAACAAATTTTCTGGCGAAGCCATCTGTTCCAATAATAGTAACATGAATCTCCAGTTCACATTATCAAATGCCTTTTGTGCATCTAAAAATATCAAAGCCATTTGTTTTTTTGGGGTGTGCCTCATAATATTCCAAAGTGCTCAATATTACTCTCATATATCTTTAATTTGTCTCTTTGGCAGAAATCCATTTTGGTCAGAGGAATAAAAATTATTTAAATATTTTTGAGTCTCTCTGCCAATATTGAAGCAAAAAAATTTATATCTGCATTTAATAAAGAAATGGGTCTATAATTTTTAATTTGTAATGGATCAGTCTCTTCTTTTGGAATAAGGGTAATGTAGGCTTCTGGCCATGTTTTAGGTATCTTCTTCTTTAACATAACTGCATTTCATGACTTCAGCAATGGAAGTAGTCAGCGATTCTTGTAATATTTTTATAGAATTCTGCCGGAAGTCCATCTGGGCCTGGTGCCTTCCCATTATTTTGTTTCTTCAGTGCTCTTTACACTTATCTCTCAATGGTTATATTGCTTTCTAACATTTTTTCAATCTCTTTAGGTAACTTTAGGTATCTTAGGTAGATCAGCATTCTGTAAATACCTGTTTAACTCTTTCTCTCCTCAATATTCACTTGTTCACTAATTTCCCATTAAAAGTCTTGAATGATTTCCTTCTTCTTCTTTATTGCCGTGGCAAACTTGAGCCCTGATCATCTATTAACTGAGGTATTTTCCTTGATATTTTTTTCTTTCTCAATTTGTATGCTAACCATCTACCTGTTTGTTTGCATCCTCAAAATAATTCTGTTAGCACTTCTAATTTTCTGTGCTAATTCTTCTTTCTTTATTAAACTCATTTTATTTTAAGTATCAGTTTAGCTTAATGTCTTTTTTCTTGTGGCTTTCTGCTAGTTCTTTTTCATCATAGTCAAGGTCTTTTGAAGGGTAGCAGTATTGTCTGTGGTGTTGAATAGCTTTAAATCATCAGCGAAAAGAACACAGTTGCTCTAATATGATCACAGAGATCATTTATGTAGAGTATGAAAAGAGTTGGTCCTAGAACACTGCCTTGGGGACACCACTGTTGACAGGTACAGAATTTGATGGGACGCTCCCAATTTTGACCATTTGTTGTCTGTTTGACAGGAATGCTGCTATACAGTTATGCAGGTGTCCAGAGATACACATAAGATTTTAGTTTTAGGAGTAGTTTGTTGTGTACCACTGAATCAAAGACTTTACAGAAGTCTATGTAGATTGCATCTATTGCTTTGCGCCTGATCAACTTGTGTAATCCATATGTTTTTGCAGTGTAAGAGTTGCAGATACAGGATAGTTTTTTCCTGAAACCAAATTGTTTATTCGAGAGTAGGTTGTTTGTCTCTAAGTGGAGGATGATGGAATGGTTAATAATTGATCCATGACCTTACAGGTGATGCAGTATAAAGAGATTGTCTGTAATTTTCAATTAGGCTGGGTCTCCCTTTTTGGAAATGGGGATGACCATGGCTTATGACCATAGTTTTGGCAAGGAGCTGGTCCTGAAAGATTTTTCAAAGATTATGCTTAGAGGTGCATAAAGTTATCAGAAATGAACATTGAGATGTTTCGATAGAAAAATGGAAGATCCACCAAAATGACCATTTAAAAATTGGCAGGTGATGAGATTGATCATAGACTAATATCAAGAAAGTGATTATGGACATAACTACTATTTTATTATATTTTAATATATTGCCACATTAAAATAGTGAATAGACAGTTTAACAAATGTCTAAAACTTATTGGAACCAGCTGAGTTGCATTCAAACTCTGTAAGGCAATGATTTTTCCTTCATGTCAAGCATTATATCATAATTATGTGATATAAACAACACATTTTATGATCCAAATGTAAGCCACTGATAAGGAAAACAGCCCATGGGAGCATCATAACATACTTGATTTGCCAGATCGTGTTTTTAAAGATGTTTTAAAACTGATAGAAAAACTAGTTACATTATGTGAAGGGGAGATTCTCTCTTCTCTCTAGGGGAGATTCTAATACTGGGAAAAGTGAGGTGGGGGAGAGGATAATAACAGCAAGGTGGATACACTCAGTTATAGGGGTGATAAGCACACTGTGGAAGAGCTAAAAAATCTGGTTAGGGACGGATTGTCATGGAGAAAATCTATATATGTAGTAGCTAACAGTTGACAAAAGATTTGATGGCATATAACTTTTGAAAGACATTGTAACTTGAAATCTCTTAAGAATCCTCGTGAAGATATCTTTGCAATATTTGGGTCATTTTAAATTTTTTAAAATTAATTTCTATTTTGATTCTTCCATAATGGTCAATATCTTCAGGAACACTTCCTTCACTACATTCTCTCAAATTTTCTATATTCTCTCACCAGATTGCTCAAATATAACATTGGACCAATCTTACATTTTTATGAAGATTGGCTACTATGAAACTCTGTCTTGTCTCTTTTGTTGTGACTGCCAGGCAATAATTGTTATGATAAACATTGTGACAAATCTGCAATGCTTAAGTTGCACAAGGGTAAGCTATCGCCACATAAGTAGAAGCTAGGTTGTATACTATAATATCATGACTAGATGAACATATTTGTTTCAGAAATCTTAAGAACATTTCTCCCCCTGAAATTTCACTGCAAGTCTGGTTTTGGAGCTATTTATTATATAAATGTAACACTTTACATAATGAATTTCATAATGAATTATGTCTTGCACTGTTTTGCATTGTAACTGAAAACTAAAATTTTATCAGATGATGAGGTACTGTGATATTAAATAGGACACACATGGAAAAATAATCTGAAGAATACTAGTTCTTGTTTCAATCAATGTTCAATGGTGATTTCAAAGATTCTGCTATTAAAATGGGATATGATATCAATCAAATTGTTATTATGGTCAGCATAGACCAGCATAGTGATAAGGTGTTTCCTTTTTATTTTATTTTTTAAAAATAATTTTACTGAACATTTTTCAAGAGTTTAAAAACATAATTGCACTCTTTACAATGTTACAGCATTGCAGATATTGATATACAACACAAATATATTACTAATTTCTACTTTTTTGTGTGTTTCCTTTTTAGATGAATATATGTGTGTATATATTATATGTATCTATGTGTGTACTTGTTTCATACGAGTTATATATCTTAACACCAATAAATGCTATGTGGAAATAGATGTTCTTCATTATCTGTTGTAGCCCATCTGCATTTGAAATTATTCAGGGTTACCAAAAGAACATGCTTAATAATTAATATTAATATGCTACTTTTTTTGACTGATTACTATGTTACAAATATACACTGTAAATCAAGTCCATCAATTAATTGAAATCATACTTTATGATTATATTTGTTGAAAATATTTTATTTTTTCCTCTTCTAATAAGAGATTATCAAGTCAAAACTGATGACAACAAACCATATATATATGATTTGTATACTTGTCAAGCAGATCTACATGTAGAGCTGGAAGGACTAAGTTACCACTCAGTGTATTTATTTGTTTATGAGCTATGCCACAAAGTACATAATTTGGTTTCACATAACAGTAAGACCTGTGATTCTGAATCCCAAAGTGCTGCTAAAGAAACTGTAGTAAAATCATATTTCTTTATTTAGGTATCACGATCAACAAGACGTTACTAGCAACTTCCTTGGAGCAATGTGGTTGATTTCAATAACTTTTCTCTCCATTGGATATGGAGATATGGTACCTAATACTTACTGTGGGAAAGGAGTTTGCTTGCTTACTGGAATAATGGTGAGTGATTCTGGTTTTAATATTTATATACTTTGTGAGTTTGAATCATTTTCAGAATGTCTGCAACAATGACTTTAAAACAGAAATTATCAACAAAAAAACGGTTATGAAGCTTTCAGTTAATTCTAACATAAAAAGATGACTTACTAATATATAACCTAAACTGATATTGTACTTTTGAGTTGGTAGGTATAAAATTGCTATAAAATATATAATATTTTATAAATAAACAATACAATATATAAACTATGCTGCATCAAGCAACTAATTCTTTTTGAATTTTATTTTAAACTATGGGCTTATTTTCCTCCTTCCTTGTTTCCCTCATAGATTTATGTAAGAGAAGATGACAAATTAATATTCTAAGAGAGGTATTAAGTGTAGCTGTTATTTTCTATCTAATTAATGAAAGCGGCTTTTGATCCTGAGATTCATTGGAGGTCAACATAGGGATTTAATTCCTAGTTTTCAAAAAATTCAGGCCATTTAATTAGCTAGACTGATGGTCATTCTGTGAACCAAGATTCTCAGACATTATGTTTATCATATTAGCTACTACCACCTAAGTTGCTTGTTCTTGTGTCACTGGGAAATATGTATAAACAATTAATTTCCCTGTATTAATTCACCTGTTATTATTATTGTGTAATACATACTAATCAAATACATAAATACTATGCACAGTAACAATGATAAAGGCAGATGCAACCAAAAGAAAGGATTGAATATATAATTGTAATAATACCATTACATATATGTGGGTGATATTTCTGTGGCTTGAAACTGGACTTGAGGGGCAGGGAAAGGCAGCTTTAAATAGGACCCTTATTGTTGTAATTTGTATTAAACTTTTCCTCAGACTGGCATGACTAAAAATGACTTGAATTAAAGTTAGGAATGAAACCAAAAGTTTCACAGTCAGAATAAAAACAATTAGACAATGAAAAATAGTTAAACTTCCTTCAAAGAGAAGACAAAAATCATGTTGCAGAATGATATGTCATCACATGAGCTATCAAATTATCAGAAAATAATCTTTGGTTGATACCTGCAATCTTCCAGACCGAGTTCAGATTTGAATGCAATATCTTAATATGTCCTGAGTCTTAATAATTGAATCTGGAAACAAAAAATTGGACCTGTTTTTTTTTAAATCTTTTTTGAAATATTCAACCTTAAGTCCTATTCCAGCTCATTAGGATTCTACATCATTGCTCTATCTGCTAAGACACCTTGGCAGACAGATAGTATGGATACAAAATGTGGACTACCCTTGATAAGCTTTGGAGGGATCTTCTTTTTTTCTTTGTTTTTTCTTTGCTTTTCTTATATTCTAAGCTTGCAGGAACAATCTTAAAACAAACTCTTTGTGTTTAATAGTGCTTATATAATGCTGTAGCTACAGTATATTATTATTATTATTATTATTATTATTATTATTATTATTATTATTATTATTATTATTATTTACACTACAGTATGAAATCATATATGCCAGTTCTTTTTCTGGTATTGGTCTTCATAAACTGAGTTCTTCCCAAGCACTGAGGATGTTGTAAAGTAAAGCACATGTGTAATACATGTGCAGATACAAACACTGTGGCTTTTTGTCAGTGATAGATGGAAATTTTGTCAATACATATATTTTCTAACTGCTATCCAAAATGTTTTGGTATGGCACAGTGTGCCAATAAACAGTTTATGCCATAATTGTTCAATTTCAATTTTCAGATCTTGATCCTTTATGATCTTCTCCAAATCTTTGTCTTCTGTTCTACTGTCCTCTGATATTGCTGCATAATTTATCCATACTTTCTTCTTTTCAACCACAGTTATATCTGGTATGTTATGAACCAAGACTTTATCAGCCTATATTTGGAAATCCCACAATTTTTTAACTTGCTCATTGTCAACTACTTTTTCAATTCTTAAATTCCTCCCAATTTTTTGTTACTGGCACATGATAATTTTTATAAATGTTCCAGTGAACAAGTGTGTTAAGTTGTTGTTTATAATCAGTTTGTGTGATCTTCTTACATGAGATGAGTATATGATCTACTGTTTTTTTCTGTTTCTTTGCACACATTGCTCTTTGAATCATATAATGATTTTTTTCCCAATTCTGGTCTTGAATGCATTAGTTCAAATAGCTTGCTCTTGAGCAGCCAAAATTAATATTTTGGTTTCTTTTTTAAATGTACCATTTGGAAGCCATTGCCAGATTTTTATCTTTATCCACTTCACCCTCATAATTATGTGGAAATTAATCATTTAATGCTTTTTCTTGCCGGCATTCTGTTTATGTTTTTATGAACACCTAATTTTGATTTTGATCATTCAACTTTGTATAACAGCGGGAGAGGTTGAACTGGTGCCTGGGCATTTTTTTTGATGCAGTTGTTTGTCCAATATGAGTTCATGACATCTTCTTAAATCAGTCATCTGAACCAGAGTATTTCTGATTTATATCCAATCTATTACATCACAGTACTTATCAAACTCTGGTTAATTTCACTGCAGCACTATTGCAATTGGATAAAAATGTGTGCATAAGGACATTTGGAATTGTCCAATGTCAATAAGAAAGGATGTTTGTTTCATGAAGAAAGAACAGCTGTGTTAACATTGCAGCTAGTTGTACCATAATGGAAAATGAAAGAGAGCAGATTATGTATAAGCATTGGCAGAGCTCCTGAAAAGAGACACAGTTTGTTAAAATATTTTTTCCAGGATATGCACAGTCTATGGGGACTAAACAAATGCACTTCTTGGCAGTGCAGATTTAGGTTTGAATTGAATTTAGGTTTGGTTTAAATTTTATTTGAAATTCCTAAATACAATACCTCCCTGCTATTTATTAAAGGAGCCCAGCTTCTTTCAGGCTTCTACATGAACTTGAAAAAAAGACATTGGAAAGAATGATGACTTCTAAAATAAGTGGCCTTAAAATAAATTTAGCAAGTTTCTATATAATTAGATTATTAATAGTTTAAATGTCACCATACTACAAAATGTCATTTCCATATAATGAGACCCAATGTCTTTGATGGTCAGATCCTAAATAGCTATCTCAAGTTTGTCTTGTTTGAGATTTTCCAAAATCTTATAATTCACATTTAGGGATAGACTCATCTTGATCATTATTGTGCTCATAGAATAATTTAATATAGAATGTACAAGATCAAATTATCCCTGGTAGACAAAAGTAACAATGCATATGATTTGCATATTAAAGTTCATGGTAAGAATCTTTTCTCTTCTGATCATCTTAGTTAAGGTACTCAACAGGAAAATATTTGTGTCATGCTATAGCATGTCTATTGATGCCCTTTGTTCAGGCTTTGTTAAAAGTAGCTGCAAAGAAAAATAAAGTCTATTCAAACAGATCTGACATAGGTTGATTCATATTGCCAGAGTTTACTGTTGTTTTCCTCATAGATATATAATGACTTACTGAAGAATGTCCAGGGTTCCATAAGAAACAAAAATAGCCAGAAAGATCACTTATAAAGTTGACTTGCAAAATACTGTAGCAGAGAAAGTCTTAAAGTT
Organism: Laticauda laticaudata; assembly: GCA_004320025.1. Lineage (NCBI taxonomy): Eukaryota > Metazoa > Chordata > Lepidosauria > Squamata > Elapidae > Laticauda > Laticauda laticaudata. The sequence goes on from BHFT01016076.1 coordinate 31,238, forward strand.
TCTGAGACATCCTAAGCTAACTAAATTTTTGTATGTTGAAACTTGGGGCAGCAATTAAGTAGTTTTAAACTAAGATTTTCACTGTAGCAACACTAGGATTATATAGCTCTTCATTTCAAAGAGTGATGACATTTTAGACCTAAATAAGCAAGACTGGTATTAAAATATAATGAGTTTTTCCAAAAAAGAAGAAATTGTTCATATTTATTTAAAAGGGATATAAATCATATGAGAATCATTGTTTTTAGAAAATCTTGAATAATTAAAGAAAATTTAAAAAGGATTAATGTAACTGCAATATTTTCCTCACTCTCTGCCCCCCAAAAGAAGTGACTAAAAAATCATCATTGCAGACCATATTCCTTCTTCTAATTAAATAAATGTATGAAATATTACTCATTACTTTTTTATAGATTGTACATGCCATTCGTATAATGGCACAATCTTCTAAAGCTGTGTTTCAAAGCAAGGTAGTGAAAAAATATGTTAGAACTATGAAAGTACATTTATACAAATATCATCCTTATCTCTATTTTGGAAGAAACTTTACCTTTTTTAGCCATCTGCATGTTCTACCGATAGTTAAATGAAAACCAGTGGTTGGTGTTTTCATTGAACAAATATTTTCTTTTAAAATTTTAACGTTGTTTCCAATCATATAGTATTAAACTTCTTGGAGCAAATGAAATATATTTGCTTCAAGAAATACATACACTTTCATAAACTTTTTTAATTTAGCTTTAAAGACACTGAAAATTGAACTAAAGTCTTCTTCTGAGGTTGGACAGTTAAGAATATTCCTATGACAGATATGTCCAGACTGATTTTTAGGCACCATATAAGCTTCTATCTTGATAATTTATTTCCTCCTGCAGCAGTCCTTATCTTTTATAGAACAAACCCTCACAAAGCTCAAAGAACATCTAACATATAGCTATGTTATTGATAAAATGATTTAAGCTGACTTAAAGCTACCTAAAGCAGTAGAAACATCAAAAAAGGCAAATGTAACTGAACAGAAACAGGATAGGAAAATCAAAGCAACAATGATGAAGGATGTCTTGTGCTCTGTCCCCAGTCTCGGTTTCAAAGAAGAAAAAGGCAGTATGATTCAATTCTTTTTATTAAATGTATTACAGCTAGGTTGAAACTTCAGGTATGAGAATTCAGGGAGATTCTTTATTAGGTGAGAATATATCAGCATCAGATGTCAAAACTACAATATTTTCTGTGCCTTTCAATAATATCCTCAAAGATATTTTTTTCTTCAGTATTTCAATAGCAGTTTCATATGGAGATTCTTATCTCAGATAAAACTCTTGCTTCTTGTTATAAATTACCTGGTCAGTTGGCTATCCTCCTAGTGATCTTGAAGCAAATGAAATAATTGTTCAAATTCTTATAGGCTTTCCATTTTATAGTATAAAAACCATCAGGAAGACTGTTGTGCATTTTTGGTGACACCTAAATTTCCCATCATTGTCTGAAAATAGAACCTACTTTCTGCCTCATTGGATCCCTAGGGCAATGAGCAAGAAATGGAGCAACTAGATACAAGTCTAACAAGATAAGAGGGGATAACAATTCACCTCTTCTGTCATTAAGCACAATGAAATGCTCTAGAAGATCATGGTTTAGTTATGTATCCCAGATACATAAATGAAGAAATGAAAATGATCTCTTATTTTACTGTCTGGATAGATTTTGTTTGTTTCTTTTGCTTAATGTGAAGTGGAAGACAATTGAGAAATATATATTTTTGATGTTAACTAATTTATCAATTTTTACTTACTACTTGTGAAATATCAATGAAAGATAAGAATATGTTATTTAAAAATCAGATATAAAATTCAGGAGACCAGAGAGCTAACAGTTGTTGCAGATCATTTACATTCTCAATCACACAATCAAGTATATAAAACAATATTAACAGTCATGGAATAGATACTAGTGAAACTATTAGAGAAAGATGCAGTAGGTATTTAAGCATCTTAGTTAAATTAAATATGAATACTTTAAAATAAAATAATCATCATGAAACTAAAATCATTTAAATGACTTTTCAATGTGAGAACCCACACTGATCTCCACTGAAACTGTGGGGAATATATAACTGAGAAGGAAACTGATTTATTTACATACATATCTCTATTCATTCACACAAATACTCATGCATGGGCTTCAGAGCACCAAGCAAATCTCCCAAAATTTGAAGTTTTAGTAATTAGGGGCAGCCACTAGAAAGCTCTTTTCTCTTTTCCCAAATAAATAAGTCTCTTTCCCATTGAAAGAAAGAAAGGAGCTTCTTCCCAATAGCTTAGATAGGCCAATAAGGAAAGAGATAACACCTAAATGTATTCTGCTGTCAAATAAATTTTCCAAGACTGGCTCTTCTGCATATTTTAACTTATTTAATTATAGTTCACAATATGTAGGCTGAGCCCAAGGGAGGGGGTCAAGTGTGTCATTAGTTTCAAGTCCCTAGAGAACCCACAAGAGATCTAAGTCCAGCCCTGCTTGAATTCTTTTGACTCTTGTCTACTGCCAATTCACTTTGACTGTTAGTAGTTCAGATACTTATGGAGAGTGTTAGAATGCAATAAACCTGTATTCATTTGAACTGCCTTACCTTCTGATTTCCTGCATTCCACACAACGTGACATTTTTGAAAAATTATAAATAAAATGGTTCTACCTTTCTTTTTAGATGAGATAAACTGTACAAATATATGTTACCACAAACTAGTATTATGTAGAAATGAAATTATATCTGTTTGGAATCACCAAATTAATGGGCTGATTAAATGTAACAAACTTTCTGCATTGGAACTATATTTCATACATGTGTGAGTATCCCCGGACTGTCAGATAATACCAATAAAATGAACTAATAACTAATAAAATGAAAAAACCCAGATCAATCATAACTATTATATATTGTATATATATAATGTTTATATAATTTTGACAAAACATTTACAAATGTTTCAACCCATTAATTCCTATGGATCTACAGGTGTTACAAGGCTCACAGACAGAGCTTCAAATCAAATGTTTTTTCCAGTCTATTATGATTTTGAACATAAATGTTAAGCAAATTTCTCTAGTTGAATGGCAAGTGGTGTAATGTGTACAAGGCCCCCTACATAAAATGCATGTATGTCTTTTTCACAAATCCATTTATAATTGGAAGCAGCTTGTAGGATTGCTGATCACATTTTTTTCCGATATGTTATTGTTTTCCCTGTTCGTAAGCTTGTGTTAAACTGGCACTCTGTCTCTACTAGCTAAAAAAAAGATATGTCCATTTGGTACATGTCAGGTATTGTCCTGCTTTTTGTTTCTCCAAATATTGTATAGATTTGTTCAAAATCTGAATGAATATAAATGCTAGATTTCTTCTGAAAAGAGGCAGAAACTTGAAAGTAGTTGAATCAGTCTATGATTTGCATAAATTTAGAAACTTCTAGTGGAAATTATAAAAGGACACGGGAGGCCTTAAAAGAATCCTTTCAAAGAAAATCTTATTCATACAATAGGAAGGCTTAGTCACAGTTTGAGTTAAGGTTAGTTTGTTATAAGCCACATGTATGCATATAGGAAGAAGAAGGCTTTCATTTTATATATCTGAATTATAATATATCCACAATTGATTTAAAGTATGAAGCTTAGGCTTATCTAGATTCTCTTCTTTATATAAGATGCTGAGAACATCCTTGAGAAGAAAAAAAAATCTCTCTGACTTTCTCCATTGATAGACTAATGGTAAAAGAGACAGAAGAAATGTATAAAAGAGTGCATTTAATACAAATGCATTTTTACTGTTATTAAAAAATCACATAAATAAGAAATTATTTTATGGAGGCAAATATTCATTGAAGTATAAATTCCAGCCTCAAAATGGTGTATGCTATCCCTGTAAATGATCATAAACTGAATGCCATATTACTCTCATAGATAGTACAAGGACAAATTGTGCAGTATTTCATATTTCATGGCTTATTTAGATTTAAGTTAAGACTTGTATTAAAGTTAAAAGATAAAGTTTAAACAACCATTGCTTTTATTGTATTTGTTCTTAAAATGATTGCACTTTCTCTGTTAAGACACAGTGATCATATATTATTGATTCATTCAATTATATTCATTATTGGTATAGTATAAATGCTAATGCTCTTTTGAACCTCAGGATAACTTATTTTATCATTCATATCTATTTCATAAAGTGGCTAATGTCTAAAAAGGCATCAAAGTTTTGTATGTTTTATCTCAAATGCCAAATCCATACACAACTGTCAAATTCTTACAGAATCTTCATTCTCAGACTATGTTTTTTTCTATTAAGTCCCAGTTCTTTCTCTCTCAATAAAATATTTACAATTTCGAAGATTTAATTTGAAAATCTAGGCTGAAGGCAACTGAAGCCTAGGAAGAAAACAATAGTTTCCATTCTTTGTTTTCTCATTTCCTCTTATTATGGCTGGGAGAAAATCATAAATACTTAACAATTCTCTACTGTTCCATTCTCCACTGTGGAAAAACTCTGTGAAGAGGACAAAAGAAAGGCTAAGGAAAAGAAAAATTATAATTACAAATCCTGTCTATGACTTCTAGCATGGAAAACCTGGTTAACGTTATATAACTGAGCTGAATTGACTGCATTATCCAGTTAATAGCTGAAACTGATGCCCTTCCTTTTTTTGGTCAATTCTGTTTTCCTTAATTGTTTTTTCTTTTGTTCCCAGGGTGCTGGTTGCACTGCACTAGTGGTAGCTGTGGTAGCAAGAAAACTAGAACTTACCAAAGCTGAAAAACATGTACATAATTTCATGATGGATACCCAGCTAACTAAAAGAGTAAGCTATAATATAAACAATTTTTGGATATTTTTATAACAGCATCTTGTTTAATTCTGTTCTCTGATCAGGAAACTTCTAACAACTCAATTTGGAAGGTTGAATATTCCATTTCTAAGTTTTGAAGCATCATATTAATTTTAAGTACAGGACCCAATGTCATGTGAGCAAGTCTTCTGCACAAAGAGAAAACATTCTCTTCCTGGATTCTCGCAACTTCTTCCTCCTTTCCCCTTCTACTCCTCTTCCTCCTCACAGCTTTCTGGGGAAAATTACCACTGAATACATCTTATAGTTTAAAAGAATGTTAAAAAAGAGCACATATTTGAAAATACCAATCACAAAATTATAAATGATAATATGCATAAGAAAAGGGAAGGAAGACATTCCTAACTCCTTGATCCATTCTGATGTGAACCACTACAGTCTGCTCTGTATATTTGGTCCAGTTTGGTAGATTTGATGAAGTTGTTATGGTTAGAAGTCTCAGGACATAACCCTGAAGTTGTTATGGTTAGAAGTCTCAGGACATAACCCTGAGACCTCTCTCTCTCTCCTACTCTCCATGTGCTAAAAGTAATTTAAATTGCAATACATGTATTGAATCTATTTATATGTAGCAAATATATAATGTTATGTCTGAATGTACTTTCTGTTTGAAGATAATATTAAATACACTTTTAAATGAAAGTGTTGGAAACAGCAGTTACTGTTTTACTCGTCAGCATTCCAACTTTTAATTACAATCAGTTCTCTAGAAATATATGTAAAACATGTTCCAAACCTTGATTTCATCCTTTTTTCCCATGGAGAGAAAACACTCCATGGCAACACAAAATAAAGGAGAAATTCCTCCATATGGAAAATATGGCAGGAGGCCAACTTGTTCATCACACAGGGTAGTCTGCAAACTATGGTTAAAAAAAAGAAAAGAAAAAAAGGCTACAATGGTGCAAATGAAGCTCCACCAATATGTGTATGTGTGGCATACGTAAAAAAGAAGCAGAATTTTCATCACATATCATCATGGCTGTCATTTTGACTTTTCTGATCTTTACATCTTTGCATATATTAAACAACAAGGTGATGGCAACAGGTGTTTGCTTCTTCAAGAACCAACAGCTGAAGGAAGGCAGAAAATAAGAATAGTTGTTATCATTCCATGAGCTATCTAAAACACTTTTCCTCAGGAACATTTTCTCCTGTAAATGTTTATGATAGAAAATATGTTCAGGGAAATCCCAGGGAAGACATAATTTGAATTCAGACATGTTTTATTTGTTTTTGTTAAATAGGTGAAAAATGCAGCTGCCAATGTACTCAGGGAAACATGGTTAATTTATAAAAACACCAAGCTGGTAAAAAAAATAGACCATGCAAAAGTAAGGAAACATCAGCGCAAATTCTTGCAAGCTATTCACCAGTAAGTACTCTCTTGTTTTGCTTGCTTTGCCCTTGTGAGGCTGTTGTGATAATCCCATAGGTTTGGCTTCCAGATAACTGCCTCAAATTCGACTTTCTGTTTATTCCATTTAATATTCCATAATATTCCATATATGGTACTGCCTCAGATACTGAACATCTTTACATAATTACTGGAGCTTCCTTCTATTTTCCTCCTGTTTTCAGCCCTTGATAAGTCCCATATCTGTTCCAGAAGATCCTGTGCTTTGAAACAGATTTTGGGCAGGCTGGGTGGAATAGAAGAGAGAATGGGGAGGAATGATAGTTTTGATGATATGTTGGCAGATTCCTTTTTCCAACAGAATGAAATGAATAAATAGGATTTTTTATCTCAGGAAGAAAGTTATTTCTATCTGAATATGCATTTCTGCTGAAAGGAAACAAAAGCAAAAAGAAGTCTGCCCCAAAATTCTGCAGATGGATATATATTCATATAAACAACCAAATCTAGATAAGAATTATGCTTATAGCTCTAAAATCAAAGATATGAAAGGCATGGCATGAATATTTGTGGCGGTGGGAGATGGGAAAATGAATGAAAATAAAAATGTTGCATGCAGCCATATCATCCCCTCTATCTGGAGCTTTTCGATATGAATTATTTTAATTGTTTAAAAGCAAATGCATTTCATATGTTTGTTTATAGTATGAACTGTGCTAGTACATTAGATGACAGATAAGAATATCTTGAAGATCATCTTATGATTTAATGGGAAGTGTTAAAATTGAATAAATAACATTGATATTAACTCTCAGCTTAAAATGATCAAATCAAAATATTTTAATTATAGCCATTAAAGGTTCTGGCACTATGCCAATTATATTTTATGAGTTAAAGCTGTGATGATTTAAAATTATTTAAAAAGCAACATTGCTAAAATAAGGTTTATATTTGGTAAAAAAGAAAAAAAAACTTGTTGGTTCCACTTTAACATAGAAAATATAAGAACAAACCATTATTCTGAGGTGGAAACTTTGGGAACTCCAGGCTCTTTGCAAATAAAATGAAAGCAATACATGTTCCAAGTTATATTTCTGTCTTATGTACATTTTTGGGAAATAATCCATTGCTATGTTCTCAGAAAAGAGAGGAGCCAATAGGTGTCCACCTTAATACTAAAATCTTGGGCAGAAAGTGTTGTGCTGCTATATTTCCATATGACAGTCACACAAAAAATTGTTTCAAATGATCTTGAGTTATGCAGCAATAACTGGACTTTGAATCCTAACGTTAACTATGATTTGCTGAAATAAGACATTATACAACTGTGGTTTGAAAGTGACTCATTTCAACAGATCGTACTAATATTATTAATAAATTGGGCATCATTAAAAGTTATTAAGCAAAATTGAAAGCAAAAGTTTCCAGTCTCTTCATCATGGTTGTGAAGACCACGAAGCTTGCTATAATGTATATAGCTAGTTTACAGTTTAGAATAAGTTTAAATAATTAAAAAATAAACAATAAATATTTATTTTATTCTTCTTTTCCTTTCACTGCATCTAGAGTAAAAAGGGAAATGGGATATCTGTACATTGAACATTTTGATCATGGCTCTCACAATGGCACGTGTGTATTTAGTCACATATATTATATACCAGAAGTGAAGGAGAGATAGATTTTGTAAATATCTCTTTTTTCTTGTGCTATTGATTTGACCATATTACATAGCTCTAATAGTATTTCCGTTTCAGCCTCAGTAGAGTAAAAGAGACTGAATTAAATCAATGGTTATTTAATGTGTTCAAGCAAAATTCAATATCTACAAATATTTATTTGGCTTTGCAAACATGAGGTTCAACAATGCTATATATAGAAAAGGGCATAATAATATAAAATGAAATATACTTTCAAAAATATATTTACATAAAATTTTCATTCCTTTATTTTTTATTTAAAAATTATAATCTTGAAAATATTAGAATTTGTTGAGTTTTCTTCAGGTACATGGGAAGACAAGAACGAGATATGAGAATTGCAAAATACAATTAATATATTTGAGCTCAGATCACATTTCATAGTAGTATTCTATAGTCATGCATACTTAGAATTAATATTAATAAAATATATTAATATATTTATTAGTATTAATAATATAATAAAATATATTAATACTAATAAAATATACTAAGATATATTTACAACTGCATATAATCTGTAGAGAGAACTAGCAGATGATCAGTCTGGGTATCATGACATTTAATGCTAGTTGAATTCACAGCAATGATTTGCCCCCTAAATAGAATAGGATGGCAATTAATTGCAATACATTTTTTCTTATTTCACTAGAATGTAATTTTTAAAATTTGTTTTTTTAAACTTACCAAGCTTTATTCTAGGAATAGTTCATATTTCAAGAAAGATGTTTGAGCCTCTCTCCTGTAATAAAACTGTATTCATAAAAGCTTTGTTCTGTTTATCTCAAATTTGCTGCATAAGGGTGTCCTTCTTCTGCTATTGAGTAGGAAATAACTTAGAACTATTTTTATAATCATCCTTTCTTATGCAGAGTTCTGCATTTCTTGGCCTTTCAATGATGCCTGTATGGTATCCCTAAGTCCTATCACATACAGGAAATAGCATTCTTCTTCCTCTGGAGATATCCCCTGCCTTCTCATACTATTATCCGCTCTCTCTTTTGGACTTTGATGCAACTGTTAAAAAGATATCTTTAATTTGATGATGACATATCCCAAACAGACAACATTCCCAAACTGTCAGCAAATTATGGGGAAGGGTTAAGAATCATTGCTCTGCATCTGCTTTAGAGAAAACACACTTTAGCATCTCTTTTGCCATTTGTCTTTCATTTGAAGAGCATAACTCCCTGCTATACCCCTGACTTTCACATCACAATGACAAACTGCAGAAAGTGGGACAAAACCAATGGTGGTGACCTGGGTTGTATGTAAACTCCACTGGTAACAGCTTTCAATTGCTTTCCATATGCCCCTCTCTCCTGTAGTATCCCACCAATTCTTCCATCTTTCTTTCCTACCAGGAAAATTCTGGTCAGGAAAACAAAGACTGAATGGCTCTGCAGTCTTTCTTTTGATGGTAGAAAATGAAGCACCCTTTTGTTAGGAAAAGGAGGGAAGATCAAACTTCCATCACACAGATGTACAAAGCATGTTGTTATTTTATGGAGATCAATTTTCTCATTGATAAAAGTCATGCTGGGAAGGGAAGTTAAGGTTTTATGTTATCTGTGTAGTACTTTGTATATGTAAAGCAAGGAATGTGAATAGATATCAATTAATTCAGTTGTGGTGAAAGGGGGTGTAAAGGGTATAATGGCACAATAATGTTATCCTACATCTGAGTTGGGCACAGATTTCATTAGGCATGGACCTCCTGGCACCAGGGGGAATATGTGAGAAGCACAAGCTATGCAGATCCCATTGCGTTCATTTGAAGACCGTCCCTTGTACTGATTTGTTTTAGAAAATGTTACAGTTTCTTTTCTTTGTTTTGTCTTTTATTTCAACAATGAAAATAGAGCTCGGAAGTAAGTTGTGTGAGCTGTTCCTTTAAAATTTGCAGAATTTACCTCTGTCTGCATGCAACAAATGGATACTTTATTTGTGAATTTTTATAGTCTGGTTGCTACTGTGGAACTGCAATCAAAAGTCATGAATTTTTTCTGTGATAAGTGAAGTTCAGAAGAGATGAATCAGGGTATCAATATTTCATAATTTACAGAGAAAGATCCGATTAGTTTCATTTTTAATCTGACTGTTGCAGCTAAGAAAATAATAGCATAAAAAGGTTTTACTCTCACAAGTTATGTAAGGCTAAGAACATCCGTATCCTGAAAAATAGAAATACTCTCTTAGAAACACACATTTGTAAGTGAGGGAAAAAATCAGGACAGATTTTATACTTTTCCATACTTGTCCCATATGTCATATGAGGAAGAAGGAGTATCAATTCTAGATTAATAATTGGCCTTTTTATTTTCAAAAATAACTGGCAATCAGTTTTAATACACTTCTAAGTGTTTGTACAGACATATCAACATGCTTAAAGATATATTCAAGTTGTGTTTATTTAACGGGCACTTTTGTTTTATTTCTTTTTTTTTTGTTTATGTTCATAACCACACAAGACCTTGTTATATGTTTGCTCATGGATTCTTCCTCTTCCTGACATTATGAGGTTCAGTCTTTTCTCCTGACAGGAACAATGAGTTTGTGCAATTATAGCCATATTTTCATCCTCATTTCAAGCAAAGTGCATGCACAGCCCTGAGCAGGCCTTTTAAAGGGAATTAGGAAGCTTTTAAATTTTGGGCCTGTGAATTAGCCAAATTTCATTCTGAAGAAATAAAAGATGAACAAAAATTCCATAGGTATATATTGGGAAAGGCTAATAATACCACTTTTCAGGTAAATTGATTAAAATATGTCAATAAAAGCATTCCAAATTATGTAAAGAAGGCAATTCCAGTGAGGTTGATGGAAACAACTTTGAAAAAAAAGAATAGATTAAAATCTCTACCATCTGAGATTACTTGTATTTCTTTAATGAGATATAGATTTTCAGATATAAAACATAGAGCACAGAACAGTGACAAATGAGAATATTTTATGGACTTGAATAACTTCCTTATGCAGTTATCAGCAGTGGGCGATATATTTAAACCAGTGGATTATAGGTTTTTGCACAGATGCCTTTATTGCCAGTGCAACCCAGTGATGATAGATGGCCACCTAGAAAATAATCCTCCAAGCGATTCTTTGTGGCCATTGATTTCCAACATAAAGAACGTCCTTACCTGCAGGATTTCCATATTGACTTTGGTAGAGATAATAGTACCTGGTGCACAAAAGATTCTTTAAGAATTAAAGAATGCTTGCATATCAAAGCTCTGAATGTACTTTGGTGTGAATAAGGAAATTGGGGGGGGGTGATGTACTTAAAAACAGTGTGGGTGGAGGAGGAACCACAAAATAGTTATTTTTATTTTCTCCCATTTTGAATCCTGAGGATAAAACAGCTGCCAGTCTTTGTCAATCTCAAGTGAGCATCTTTGGGGCGTAAATTTTGAGCACAAACTTTCATATTACAATGCAGCATAATATATCCTGTTTTTCCTTTCTTACCATGCTCAGCTAATTAGCATGAATGGAATAACTTAGGCATTAAGGGAAGAATATACCCAGGGGTGTCTTTTACAGTATCCCCATCTGATCTGCCTAATGTCTCACCTCAATCACTGACAGATAAACAGGCTAACTAAACCAATTAAAATTTTTATCCATGCAGATTTTTTAAAGTACTTAGGTCAGCCACAGCAATAAGGACAATAATAACATATGAACATAATGTGTTATTAATAATATAATAAGTACTAACATATTAATGAGGACATCATTTAGCTGCTGGTCAGATAAAAGTTTTTAAATATTGAGAAGGAACTCACTTATCACTGTGTTTTCATCAGGTTCAAACACCTCCTAACCAAATCCATTTCAGACTGAAGAGGGCTTTTACCTGTATCTAATCATGTAGGCATAAGGAAGAATATAATTACTTAAGGTAACAATGAGGGGATTACTTCCTATGGCTACTTGCTAGGATACAGGGGCTTTAAGGAATGTTTTGGCTTTCTTTCATATACTATGGATAAATCCTTACCTCCCTCTTTGAATTCAGCGTTAACCATGGCAATTAGTAGTTTCGGGGACATCACATTTTCTTGCTCTCTGTTTCTTTTTTGCGGTGTTAAGGAAGCATGCTCTTCATTGTACCCAGACACATAACCAGTTATGACTGTACACAAAGTATTCAAGACATTGTCCATGCAATTACTTGTTTAGATGCATGCCATATACAGGTTTTATGAGCTTTCAAGCAAGAGATATCTTACTTGGATTTCTATCTTTTAGATTACGGAGTGTTAAAATGGAACAGAGGAAACTGAATGATCAAGCAAACACTTTGGTGGACTTGGCAAAGGTTGGTACAATGAACAGTTATCAGTGAACAGTATGTTTTTTTACTTTTGTCGATTAACTTTAATTCATTTCTGAGCTTTGAGATTCAGAATAAATTCAATATATAATTAGAAAACTTGAGAGACAAAGTGATGTAGAGATTAAGGAGTTGAACTGGCACTGGGAAGATCCTGCTGCTAGCTCACTATCAGCTATGAAAATTTACTGGTTGACTTTGGACCAATCATTCTGTTTCAGTCCAATGTAGTGTATAAGATTGTGTGAAAAGACGAGAAGGGAAATAATGTGTATGGAGCACCACTGGACCTCCTGAATGAGGCAGGGTATAATTTTAATACAAAAATAAGTGAATCTGAAATTAAACCTACATAGGCTTTGATACCTCTTCTATTTTTGTATGTATGTGTACATTTGAGCCAGTCTTGACTTCTGGTGACTGCCTGGATAGCCACCAAGAAGTCATAAGAATTCTTAAGAAATTCATGATGTAAATGTTATACCAAAGTACCCAAAGCAATTTCTATACACCACTTGACTGAACGCCTACTTGAAATTGCTGCACATAATAAGCATTCTCCAGATGTGTCTGAAGTTCTCATATATAGTTCTATCTTTGGAAATAGTATGTTTGAAGTAGATAGTTTTTCAGATCTTTATGTTTAACAGAAGGTTTCTTTAATAATAGATTTATCATTACTTTTTGCTGACACAAAACATATAGACATCCTCCAGAGAAGCCTTAAATACCTGTCTTAAGGATTGAGGCTGAATTTACTATCAGTTTAAGCAGATAGGTAGATAGGGTAAAAGCAGGATGAGCTAACCCTTATTTTTTCAAACCCTCTCTCAGTATCATTAAAATCTTCAAAATGAAAACAAATTAAAACTATTTGACAAGGAGCTGCCAATTTACGTCATAATCCTCTTCCCAACTCTGAAGTCAAGTTGAATTCAAATTACTTGATATTGCAAACTGCAGATAACAATACTACCATACCATACTACTCTGGTTCCTTATTCCCACCCTCCTAAAGAAAGGGATCACACAGCTCTGTGTGTTGAGGAGAGGTCATAAGATCACATAAACCCTGTCTATTCTGTGCACTTTTCACTGCCTTCACTAGCATGGAATTCAGTTTCAGAAAAGGTTGTAGTTGGTACTTGATTCAGTTTATTTTGAGATGTCATCCTTATGTTTCATTCTGGTTCATTGCCTCAACTCCGTATTAAAACAGCAACATAATTAGTATTAAGGCTATCATGCTGCTTGACTGCTTCACTCTGTAGAAGGCAGGATGTAAATCAAACCAAATCAACTGATATGGCTTTGTAAAAGAGATATGGATGCTTGGAAGCAATAGTACCTGCTCTTTGGGCATATTCCATATTCTTAAGAGGGAAGGTAAATCTCCAGGTCCCTTAAGGAAATCATTTAAGGCCCGGTTCCACTGGCCGAAGGACGCAAAATGTATGCAAAAAGAATACAGCGGATGAGCAAAATTTCAGGGGTGGCTCCATCCGTTGTCATCCGCTCCAAAAATTGGTGAAAATTTGCATAAAACAGAACGGAAAAGAACAAAAAAAGTATGTAGCGGGGAATGTTAAATGGATGTTCAAGAAGCTAGCAGATGACAGTGAATGGAGTGGATGACACATCCGAAGGGGTTCCGGGGGAGAATTGAGAAGCCGAATGCTACGGAAGGGTGGAATGCATAGCGGATGAAGTGGATGCATCACGGACACCTATAGGAAACAAAGGGGTGCTGCACGGACGTATATCTGGAGCAAAGCGTTCACTGTGCATGTGGGAAGTATGAATTGTGTCAGCTCCGCGGATATAAAAGGATGCAGCATGAATGCAGTCAGCATAAAGAGGAAAGACGTGCTGCCACATACATCTAGCAGGAACACAATGGTTCGCAGTCAGGCAAGAAGAGGAAGCCTGTGCCTACTCATTCCAGCCTGGCAAGAAGGCCAGAAAACCAGCATCCCACCCCCTGGCACTGACTCTGAGCTGCTGCTTCTGCTGCTGGCTTGCTGTGGTGGACCAGCCAAGGCCCCCAAAGCCCTGCTGCTGAAGGCCCTGCTGCTCAATCCCTGAAGCCCTGCTGCTCATCGCCTGAAGGCCCTGCTACTCAGCCCCTGAAGGCCGTGCTTGCTCAAGCCCCTTGAAGGCCCTGCTGAAAAAGGAGAAAGAAAAAAAAAAAAAAAGAAAAAAAAAAAAAAAAAAAAAAAAGAAGAAAAGCAAAAAAAAAAAAAGAAAAAAAAAAGCGAAGCGGGAGGGAAGAGAGAAAAAACAAAAGAAGAATAAGAGAGAAAAAAAAGAAAAAAAAAAAAAAAGAAAAAGGAAAAAAAAAAGAGAGAAAAAGAAAAAAAGAAAAAACGAAGAAAAAAAAGAAAAAGCCCCATGCCAGAGGAGGAAGAACAAGGGAAGCAGAGGAGAGAGGAAACAGAACTGTTTCGAGGAGCATGAGGATGAGGGTGCTGGAATGGCTGAGGGAGAATGATACCTGTGGAGAAAGGGCCACAGACTGTATCGAACACAAGAGAAGCAGGAACTTGGACGAGACAAGGCAGAGAGCCTAAAGGTACACTGCAGAAGGACTCCTTGGATGGTGGAAGTAGCCATGCAGCACCTGGTATGGCAAGCTACACCTCAAGAAATCTGGGCAGGCCACTGTTCAAGCTTAACTGACCAGGAGATGTACGTCATGGCCCAGTGCAGTTTTCCTGAGGGTGAGATCCGCCACCCGAGGAGCACCCCTCTGAGACCCCTCTCCCTCCGACAGCCCACAGACAGCCAGTCCTCTTCCAGCCAGGAGCCAGCTACCCTGTCCAGGCAGGTGTAGCTAAGGCATAGTTGTGGATAGAATAAACTCCAGTGCAAGCCATAGTGGGGATATCCCCACATAGTGGGATCATCCCACATCCCAGCTGCCACACTATGGACCTTTATTATCATAACAATTTATTCATTGATCAACACATTTTAAAATAAACAAAGCTTTATTTAATGCCCTATTATTGGTAGGACCACTCAACATAACATGGACAATCTGCATCAGTGTTATGGACAGGCTCAAGGAAGCATCCATTAATCATCTATCATCCTGTCTTGCACTCTACTGCTCCCAGCTAGGGAGTTTGCACCAGTGTTTCGGAGGTTGCGCTGCTTCTTCCCTTCAATGAAGCTCTGTTGGGGCCTTGCACATCCACAGTGCTATCAGGTTATCGTCTTCGCCTCATTCACCAGGCTCCATGTCCCCATTCTCTTGTTGGCGTCGAAAGTCCTGTTCTGCACACTGGTAGCGCGGTGTGCATGAGATTGTGGCAGGATGCAGCAAGGCTTCCAGATGCTCCTCCACAGTTCTTGGGTGATGCTGCATAGGTGGTGAGAAGTACCGTGAACCTGTTTGGCCAGGATGCCAAAGGTGTTCTCCACCAATCTGTCCTTGCCCTGGACAGCCCCTGGGGTAAAGTTTTTTTGAAGATCTTCTCTTCACGGGTGAGGTATCTTGAAGTATAAACGGCTTATGAGGTAGGTTCTGAGGGAGAGAACGTCTTCAGCATCATCACCACAAATGAATTTAGGGCCATATCTTGTGTGTTATGTGGGTAGGGGGCCCTCGAATCTGGAAAAACCCATGTGAGGTTGTGTTCCAGCCGCATCCTTGTGGCACTTGCGTTGTATACCTGGCCATCTGAAGCTGACCCGTTGCCTGAAGCATCGATGTAAATGAAACTTTGTAGTCAGCATCAACCATAGGCAAAGAGGATGAACTGAAAGAAGCCCTTGTAGTTGTGAATATCGTGATCCTGAGTTGGCTGGAGCTGAGTTGGCCATGTGCTTCCCATCTATGGCCTCCAATGGTGTGGGGAAGTTCCATCCTCTGATACACTCTTCTGCAAAGTTTTCTCCAGCCTTGGTTCAGTGTGGGGCACTTGAGGAGCTCCTCCACGTATTCTCGATGATGACCTGCACCCCTTTCTGTCTCTGACAGCTTTGCTTGATTGCTGTTTGTGTGGCACCCTCCACAGCATAGGTTTTTTTTTTTTTTTTTTTTTTTCTGGCATGTTTTTGTATGTGGTTCCAGAGGCCAGGGCGGCAGAGGTCAGTGCACCTTCGTCCAGATCCAGGTTGGATGAAAGTTGGTGCAGGCTTGGTCAACCTGGGTCTCAGACGCCTTTACAAGTTCATCAACATGGCTGGTGGCATCCTATGAGTGATGGAATGCATGAGGGTCTTCAATTCCTCAGCTCCTATCGCCCAACTGGTCATACAGTCAAATCCATTCTTCTCACGAACCATCCTGCAGAACCACACAGTCTTGGATGTCTCCTTCTTCTCCTTCTGTATAAAATTGAAACAGTCTGCAACAGGTTTTTGTTCTGGTGATGAAATGAGCGCAGCTATCATACGGACTGTGTCATCATCCTATGTGGAGAACAATTAATGATTTGAAGACCAAGACCAAGGGTGAAGACGGCTGCTGGACTGCTACTGGAGATTCAGTGATTTTCTCCCCTTTTTCTAGGAAATATCGGTTGTCCGTCATCGGTGTCCTTCTACATACTGTAGCCTACTCCAGACATTCTATATATACGAGCTACATCACAGACCAAAGTTTTGTCATTTTTAATGCTTTTATATATGAGATGCATACGCTTACATCCTTTCTATCTCCGTGCTACTAACGCTGTGTAAGACGTTCCGTGTACCTTTTGTATCCTCCGCCTCTTTCAGTTTTCAGCTGCAGCAGATGTGAGTTGAGGGCAATGGCCAGAGTAATGCAGGAAGGATACAGGCGGAGCGTTTGACAGATGAATAACGGACATAGAACGTTTGTTGCTATATATGTTGCGGATGTACATCCTACGCGGTGGAAAGTTTCATCCATTCACAAAGTTTTGTGCAGCTTCAAAACTTTTTGGCACAGATGAAATCGCAGTGGACGGATGGCCCGACTGATATGAAACACGTATGCAATGAGGTACACAATGGATGCCCTCGCACATTTCCAGACAGATGGCAAGCTTTTTTTAATGTTTTACATCCTCTTTGCATCTGTAAGTGCAGTGGGACCGGGCCTTAAGATCCAACAAGTTCCTGGGATGCCGTGCTTTAACCAGTTCACTATTCCATGAATGTTTATATCAGCAATCATCTCAAAGCTGACCAGACTATAATCTGGCTATGGCAGCTGATTTATCCGGAGCTTCTCTCCTCTGTGATTATGAAATCCATCAAATTTAGAGTGAATCCTATGGTTAGTATATGGTCAGTGAGTATGTAAAGGGTGCATGGGGGATATGAACACAATATAAACTATAATAGTTGTGTAAGGTACAGGGCGACAGACACTGAGGGAAGGCCAGTCAGCTGTTAGGACTCGATGTTTTTGTTTTGTATGGTAATGGTTGATAAAAGACAAAAAGGAGAAGGTTCAATTCTGGTTAATCGAAAGGGTTTTGTTGTTGTTTTGTTTTTGTTGTTGTTTTGTTTTGTTTTGTTTTGTTAAGCCAAGGGTTTCAAGTGAGAGAAAAGACTCTTATCAGGCAGTTGCATCAGGTGTTGTTATTTTGATTTGTATAAATGCCAGGACTTCTTCAATCAACACCATATTTTTGCATTTTTATTACACTGCCTTTTCTTGGACTACACCTTTAAGCCCATATCACACTGCACCAACAGATGGAAAGAGAATGTAAAATGGACAAAAACGCTTGCCATCCGTTGGTTAACGCGATGCATCCGTTCTGTACTCACTGCGTGCATGATTAATATGTTCCATCCATCCAGCATCCGTCTACTGAGATTTCATCCGCTCAAAAAGATTTGAGCTGCACAAAACTTTTTGAATGGATGAACTTTCCGCCGCGTCCATTCTACATCCGCGACACATACAGGGAACAAACGTTCTACATCCGCCATCCTCTGTTACACGTCCGCTGTATCTGCGCGGCATCCGCTACGCATCCACGCAACTCGCATCTGCTCCAGCAGAAAACGGAAAGAGGGAGGAAGCAAAACGGATGCGGAACATCAGCGCAGCGTAAGTAGCATGGACATAGAAAGGATGTAAGCAGATGCAGCTCGCATATAAAGCATTAAAATGGAAAAAATGTTCTTATAGGGGACGTATCTCGGATATTTCGGATGACTGGAGGATGTCTAGAGGATGCAGAAGGACACCTAGCAGAAAACCGATATTTCCTATAAAAAGGGGGAGGAAAATCACCTGTCTCAGCTTTCAAGTCCCAAGTCCTGGTGTGCAGACCTTCTTCAGCCTTGCTCTTGTTCTTGGCTCTTTACCCACAAGCATCCAGTCATCTCCCATGGTCAATCGCACACATCCTTTTGGTAGCCGCCATGGCACTTCTACAAAGCGTGCGAAGCCCTCTCTTCAGGCTCTTTTCACCTGTTACTATGCAAAGAAAAGGAGGTTGTCCAAGAAGTGTGTGGTCCGAAGATGATCCGAGAAAGCCGAGTTGGGACTGTATTGACAAGCTGATGGTGGAAGACTGAGGAACCGAAAGACCCTCGCTGCATTCCAGCACTACATTGCGGAATGCCAACCAGCCATGTTTAATGAATTGTGGAGCGCGCTGAAGACCCAGGTTGACCAAGGCAAACCTAAACCTTTCCCAGGCCCAGCCTGGTCCCTGGGCTCAAGGTGGGTCACTGACTCTGTGCCATCTGGCCACCGGGACCACGTACAGGAACATGCAGTATGCCCTGGAGGTGTCAACACACCATCAGCATTGTGGTCAGAGAAGTGGTGCAGGACATTCATGTGAAAGAATACCTGGAGGAGCTCCTCAAGTGTCCCCACCCACTGAAGAATGCTGAAGAAGGTTGCAGGAGCAGTGGTATCAGAAGTGGAAACCATCCCCCCACACCGTTGGAGCCATGGATGGGAACACATGGACTGGAGCTCCAGCAACTCAGGGTTCCCCTTATCACAACTGCAAGGGCTTCTTCAGGCAACATCATCTCTTTGCCATGTCGATGCTGAACTACAGTTATTGGGTACATCGATGCTCTCAGGCAACAGGTCAGTTTCAGATCATGCCAGGTATTTACAACGCCTTGGTACCTCAAGGAAGGGCTTGGAATCGCAACCTCATCGATGGGCTTCCCAGATCCAGACGCCCTGCCCAACGAACCAACAAGATTGCCCTACTTCATTCATGGGGATGACGCCGTTCTCCGCTCAGACACCTACCTCAAGCCCTCAGCACTTCAAGTACCATCACCCGTGAAGGAAGAGGATCTTCAACTACAGGCTGTCCAGCGGCAAGACAGGTTGGTGGAAGACGCCTTTGGCATCCTGGCAACAGGTTCCAGGTACTTCTCACCACCATGCAGCATCGCCCAGAGAACAATGAGGAACATCGTTGGAAGCTTGCTGCATCCGCACAATCTTCATACGGCACCCGCTACCCAGTTTGCAGAAGACAAGGACCGTGGACCGCCAAACAAGGGTAATGGGGACATGTGAGCCTGGTGAATGGAGGCAAGGACTAAACCTGATAGACACTGTGGATGTACAAGGCCCGGCAACAGAGCTTCACGTGAAGGGAAGAGCAGCGCAACCTGCCTGAAACACTGGTGCAATCCCCAGCTGGACGCAGTGGATAGTGGGCAAGACAGGATGTAAATGATCAATGGATGCTTCCTTCAGCCTGTCTCATCACAAACTGATGAGATTCTGCAATGTATGTTGATGAGTGGCCCTACAATGAATAGGGCTTTAATAAAGAGTTGTGTTTAATGTTGAAAATGTTGTTGATGATGATTACATTGTTATTGTTAATAAACAGCCCAATATGTGTGCACTGGGAGGGTGGACCATACAGTTTCCCACTATGCTTGCATTGGAGGTTTTATCTATCCCACAGCCTATTTACCCCATCCCAACAGGTATCCCTTGCCATCCCACTGCCTATTCTTAATCCATGCCACAGCTATCCATCCCACTGCTCTCCTTACCATCCCCACAAGCATGCAAAGGCTTAAACCATTTCTAAAAGTTTCCACCAAGACTTTATTTAGTAAAATAACTTGAACCAAGGTGTGTGAAAGTCAAAGATAACTTTATTATAACACACTGTAAAGGCTTATAAAAAAATCAACCAAACAGACCAAGAAAGCTGTGCCCAAGCAAAGATAAAGTCTAGCACCCAGGTAACAACCAGTCTCTGCACTCTTCTCAGTCACCTACTTGAGGCGTTGGCCCATGGTCTCAGGGGTGAAGGGTCGCAGGGGTTTGTGGAGGGTGGCAGTGGCTGGAGTGCTAGTATGAGGCACCACTTGGGATCCTGGCCCTGAAGGACAATGGGAATGGTGTTGTGCAAAGCTCTCAGAGAGCTGGCTCAATCCCTGTGATCATTTGAAGAGGCCCCTTCTCCAAGAAATGGGATAGCCATCTAAAGTCCCAACACCGAATGACCAGATGCTTTCTGACAGGCCGGGCTTGGCTTTGGGGTAGGAGGAAGGGAGGAGTGTAGGGGGCTGTGTCCTGGTCCTGAGGCTGAGCGGACGTGAGGCCGTTGGTGGCATCTGTGGCATTTGAGTTGGCACTCTGTGCCATTGGTGGCATCTGTGGCAGGCGATGAACCTGTGCCTGGACTGGGAAGGGCTGCCTGTGCTGCTGGAACTCCTGGTAGCCATAGCCTTGGTAGGTGGGGGGCTGTTGAAACGCCTTTGGTAGGGCTGTGACATCACCTGGGGTGGAGGAGCAGACCTGGAGTGGGTCAGAGCAAGTTCAGCTGGGCCTGGAGAATGGTACAGAAGACCTGTGATCCTCTCCTTGACACCTGGTCCTGGGCTTCGGGCATTTCCATGAGGATCTTGGTTCACGTAGGTGAGGGAGGGCTTTCTGTTAGAGGATGGTATGTCGAAGTGTACCAGCTGAGAGAGGAGATCTACGCTGCTTTTGATGGTGTCCCTGATTCTCCAAGAGGACAGTGTAGCTCTGTCCCTCCGGTCTGCCTCTCTGCCTGCTTTCTGTGGAGGTGGAGCTGGGGGTGGATGTGGGTGGTCTCTGGTGGCCGTGTCCTTTCTTGCTCCACCTCTGCATCAGGGGATCTCCACGTGCTCGCGGCATGGGGTGTGCAGCTGTCAGGGGGGTCTCCGTCGTGGGGCGCTCCAAAAGATAGCTGCCTGGACACAGGAGCTGACTCTTGGCCAGAAGAGGACTGGCTGTCTGTGGGCTGCCTGAGAGAGAGAAGTTGACAAGAGGGGCTGTTCCTTGTGCAGATCTCACCCTCTAAGAAGCTGCACTTTGCCATGACATAGGTCTTCCCGGTCGGTGAGCTTGATGGCGGCCTGGCCAGACTTCTTGAGGTGGCAGCTTCCCGTACCAGGTGTGCATGTGCTTCCACCACCCCAGGAGGACCTCCGAAGTGTAGCCCAGGCTCTCCGCCTTCTCTCTCCAAGCCGCCTGCTTCCGCTTGGTGTCTCGATAGAGCCTGTTGTCCCTTCCTCCAGAGGTACTCGTTCTCTCACTCAGCCATCAAGCACCCTCCTCTCATGTTCCTCTGCAATGGAGTACTGTCTCCTCTCCCCCTTTTCTCGCGATTGCCTCTTCCTCCCTCTGGCAGGGCTTTTCTGGGCCCTCATCAGAGGGCTTTGAGGTTCTCGGGGCTGGTCCACACACCACCACCACCACCAGCAGCAGCAGCAGCACCAGCAGCAGCAGTCAGGCACCAGCAGCAAGCAGCAAGCCAGAGTGAGCACACAGCAGCCCAGCAGCATCCAGCAGCAGAGTCAGCACCAGCAGAAGGGACCTGCACCAGGAACAGCACCAGCAAAGTCAGTACCAAGCACCAGCAGAGTCAGCACCCGAGCAAGAAGCAGCAGAAGCAGAGTTAGGCCAGGGGGTGGGGAATGGTGGGTCCTGTCCTTCTTTGCCGGGTGGCAGGAGTAGGCACAGGCTTTCCTCTTCTTCCCCATGGTTGTTGGCTGAAGATGTGGTCTGGCAGCAGGTCTTTCCTCTGAATGGTGACCTGCTTGCGAGCTGCTTCCCTTTATATCCGCGGGGCTGACGCAATGCATCCTCCTGCATGTGCAGTGAATGCTTTGCATCCACTAGGCATCCGCTAGGCGTCCGTGATGCATCCACGTCATCCGCTCGGCATCCGCAAATGCATCCGCTCCTTCCGCTTCGCTGTTCTCCCCGGAAGCCATGCGGATGTGTCAATCCACTTCCATCGCTTCCATCCGCTAGGCCTTCCGTTGACTCCGCTTAACATCCTTGCTACGTCCTCCCATAGTCTGTTCCTTTCCGTTGTTGTCCGTTCTCTTTATGCAAATTTGGGGCACTTTTGAGAGCGGATAAACAACGGATGGGAAAATTTGCTCGTCCGCTGTGTCCTTTTTACATACGTTTTGCATCCATCGGCCGATGTGACCTAGCCTTTAAGTACCACATTGCCTGTAACACTTACCTTTCTGATTATTATACTCAGCATCTCTTTTCAATCAAAGAGGAGCATGATTTCCTGCTTTGTTCTAGGCAAGAGGAATTCTGCTATATAACAGATGCTTGACTTTGTAAACTCCTTGGTTGGCTCCTGGCTGGAAAAAGTATTGGAGTACCACATAGCCAAGAGATGGAATGGGGAATATGGGGCAGAGTTTAAGGAATCATTTTGTGCTATGTAGAAAAGAGGAAGAAACTACTGCTGCATAATGTGCACTGAGACCTTTGAGAAAATATTTTTCTTCTGGTAATATTGGAGAAAAAAGAAACAATTGATCTACTAAAATTTATTTTACAGGTAGAGAATCTTTACAGCTTCTGGGATACATAAATTTCTAGCCATGCATGATTTACATTTATGTATCTTCATTCTTCTGAAGGATTTTATATTCTTGACATGTGGAAGTGCTCCATCAAAAATTTGTAGCCTCAGTTCAATGCAGGACATAGTATAAAAAATAAGTTTTTTAAAATAGGTTGGTTGCAGTTGTGGATCTATTTGTATACATTATCTTTGTCTATGAGTGAAACTTGAACATTGGAAGATAGTGCTGAAAAATCTTGCTTGCATAATTTCTTTCACCTTTTTTTTTCTTCTTTTAGACTCAAAACATCATGTATGATATGATTTCGGATTTGAATGAACGAAGTGAAGACTTTGAGAAGAGAATTGTTACTCTGGAAACAAAACTGGAAACTTTAATTGGTAGCATCCAAGCTCTCCCTGGACTGATTAGCCAGACAATTAGCCAGCAGCAAAGGGAATTTCTTGAAGCTCAGATACAAAATTATGATAAGCATGTAACCTACAGCGCAGAACGATCAAGGTCCTTGTCCAGAAGACGAAGGTCTTCCTCTACAGCACCACCCACTTCATCAGAGAGTAGCTAGAAGAGAATAAGTTAACCACAAAATGAAGACTTTTTTGCCATCATATGGTCAATATTTTAGCTTTTATTGTAAAGCCTTATGGTTCTAATCAGTGTTATCTGGGTTCTGATGTAAGAATTCTGGAAACCTGAACACAAGTTTTAGGCCAAAATGAGTGAAAACTCTCTCTCTCTCTCTCTCTCTCTCCCTCCCTCCCTCTCTCTCTCTCTCTCTCTCTCTCTCTTTCTCTCTCTCTCTCTGTTTCTTTTCANTTGTTCCTCCTGTAATTTCACTAATTTTTTATTCATGCACTTCCAACAAACTTTATTACTATTACAGTATATAATGTAATAAAAGGGTTACTTTCTGCACATAGTTGCTTGGTCACTTTGACTTTAACATTCCCAGCTCTGTTTTTTTTTTAATGGAAATGTAGAAAAATGTTTTAATTATGAGAAGGCTCAGTTCATTTTGTGTTTCTTTTTTAAACAAGCTCTTATTTGATATTCTATGCAGGGAAAGATCATCGTAATATGCATTATTTTAAATTTAGAATTAATTTAAAAGATTGGATGGCCTTTATTTAAAATTTTGCTTTTATTTTTTATTACATGCCAGCTTGCGGAGAAAAAAAGCAAACAAGTTGTTTTTGTTTTTGTTGAGAAAATTCATTGATGAGAGCCACTGCACCCATATTTCTTCCAGTATATCGGCAGCATGCTGTATGTTCTTATACTTTATTTATACAAATAATTGTTTACTAAAAATTTAGAAAAGGGCTGGCTCCAAACCATTTTAAACATTTTTAAATATGTTTATATGTGGTGGGCGAGACTATCGTATATTTATTTTCTTGTTAAGAGAAATTTTCCATTGAAATATTGTGGCACCTCAGTCTATTTGATCTCTTGTTGGCTAGTTTGCTACTCATTACACTTTGTTTCATTTAAATAAATGAGCTAGATCTCGTCAAGATATGCCTGATCTTGATGCAATGAAAAATACAACCATGTTGCTAAATTTGTGTAGACAATCCCATTGCCATCAGCCTTTAAATATATCATATATGTGCATTTCAAACCGGTTCTGAAATTGGATATAGTAGAGGTAAATTTGAAATGCTCTCTTTTTCTTTAGCTGTGCTGTTACAGAGTGGAGTGGGACAAAAACTATATTTCTGTATTGTTCTGAAATGAATTATAATACCTGCCATTACAGTACACTTATAGAAAGACCTAGTAGAACTGGAAAGGCTGTTACAGCAAAGATATTCATCCAACTTTTGGTGATTCAGTTTCCTTTTCCAGCAATCACTAGTGATTTGGCGAAGTAAGAATTTATTTCTGAAAGTATAAAGGGAAGATATTGGAAGGGAAAAATCACCATAGTCAATAACAACATTTTAAGAAGTCTAGATTGACTTGTGATGCATCTATTTAGAGATGGTAAACAAATAGTTCTTGTTTTTTTATATTTCTGTAATAGATTTTCCTTCTTTCTTTTTCTCTTTCTGAGAAATAGTTGTCTTCTCTATAACCTATACTTTTCACATAGGAATCCCATCCTTAGACTACAGATACAATATTTTTTCTGATTTTGCAGCTGCAATAGTGAAAAGTAAATTACCTAGAATTAACCTTCTAAATAACTGAAATAGTTGATAGTTTTTTCTCATTTCATTTGCTAATCATGGGAACTCTTCACATTTTTAAAAAAAGATACATTTTTCCTTGTTTGCATGGAGATACTCACATGCTTAGACATACCTTTGAACACAGACAAGTGTAAATATTATAAAATGACTCAATTTCAAAAGTACATTATTAATATGCAAGATGAACCAATTACTATTCAAGAATCACAGTAGTAACAATAACAACAACAGCAACAACAATAATAATAACAATAATAACAATGATAACAATAATACTTGAATATGAACCCCAAGGTTAATAATAAAATTTTGGTCTTATCCCAAACCCTGTCCAATTGGCTTCATTTATTACCTTAAGTAGATTTTTTTTCCTGTAAATTCATTTAGAATAAAGTTCAGCTGAAATAAAGGGAACAATGAATCATAAGACTTTATCCTACATAAGCGAGAAACCATGAAGAAAGTGACAATAACATCTAAACCAAGAAAGAAAAAATGTACCACAGCCTCCCACCTATAATACATAATCCCTGCATGATGTAATATTTCTGAATAAAGTCCTTATTATACACTGGATATTGTCACATTCTGCCACATAAGGTTTAGTGGATGAATTTGGCTTAGCTTTCAGAAATAATGAACATTTATACCCAAATCTGATTTGACAATCTTGGATCTATTCAGGGTATCTAAGGTGAAACCAGGAAACAATAAAACAACTTTCTTCTAAGAATTTCTTATTGACTGACTTTTTGATAATTCTCAATTTCTGCAGGCAAAAAAGAATGTTATTTTAATGAATTCAAAAAAATTTTTTTTAAAAAATTATGTTATTTCAATTGGTTCTGTCTAGAACATGCATAATATTTTTTTCTTTATTCTTCCAAATAAATTTAACTCATTTCTAAACAAATTTCTGTTATTAATTCCTTCATAACAATATGACATTTCTGTTTTCAGAACAGTTGGTCCAGTCACTTTTTTTAGTCTTCTCATTATGAAGTAAGTAAAACGTGTCTATGTGTAAAGCTTGTTTTCAACAGCTAACTCTCAGAGATCAAAATATTATCATCTTTTATTTTTTACCTTTTGCTAAACATGTTAAAAACTATAATTTACAAAGTAAATTTTCCAGATGTCCTATCCAAAAATACTTTTCTTTCATTTGAATCAGTTCTTTCATGAGAAAATGTGTATATTTTGGCTTTAAATTATTGTATTTCCCTCCTTAGTGATAACCTTTTGGTTATCACTACTGAACAGGTAAAAATGAAAATTATTTCATTTGCTTGCATGAAAATGTTGAGATTCAACACTTTTAATAAATGTAATAAATGTAGACCATTTTTAACAATCCTGTTTAAACTTAATATTTCCATTTGAAGTGCTATGATGTGATTATTTTACATTTTATGTTTATATTCATTTTTTTAAAAAATGCTTTGAAGTAAGCCTCATTACATATGACTGGTAAAAAAGCAGATGTAATCATTTTCTCAATTAATAGATTTATATGCCAATTAGCATTTGGATTTATTCATAATGTTGTAATAGACATAAGAGATGCATTGCTTCATTTAAACAGTATTATTTGCTTGCTTCTCTCCCCAAAGAAATTAAATTCAGAGAAATTTATAATGATGGACAAGTAATTAGGTCTCATTCACATTTGGATCAAATCCTAATTTCTGGTCCATTATCATAATGTCTTTGATCAAAAGGTCATTCAGATAGCATGGTAACATAAAGCCAGCATCTTTTCACCTTTTGCAGTTCAGCCCTAATAGGATTTAAGTTTTGTTTATATATTTTGCATTAATGCACAAATTTTTAAGTTTATGTAAATCAACTTACGATAATAATTTCCAACAATTAATTTTTCTGATATTAAAACATCTTTTCAATCATACAGCAATTCACACGTTGTAATGGTCCCATTCATAAAATCAGTTCCAATTATAGGGCTGTACTGTAGCATTTTCCAGAGTATGTTGAAGCCAGCATCACAAAGGTTAGTGGGGCCAGGGCATATTGGGTTGAGGAATGTTAAAAGGAATGTTTTAGTTCATTCATTGTTCTCCAAATGGCAGGAAGAAGAAAAACTGACACGCTCTGCCAAAGAAGAAACTTAAAAACAATTAATGATGTCTGAATTTAAGACATCGGTTTTAAGGCAGTTCTTTTTTCTTGCATGAAATACAAAAATGATAGACAATAAAACTAGAACAACTGTCACATTACTTTTTAAAGGTCTAATTGTTTAGCTTGTGACTTAACCATTATTTTAATGCACTATATCTTTCTTTTCCTTTCAGAAAATTTAGAAATATGTCTGCAGATTTTGTGTGTGGATTGCCTGCTACAGCCTAGAAATTAGCTTACATAAGTTATTTTACACTTATTTGGGATTCAATATCTGAGGCTTGAACTGAAAATTGGTTCATTAGTATCTCAACCAAGATAAAAGGGGGAAAGGGATAACAAAATCCCAGAGATATCAGACTGACTGAAGCAGAACTATTGAGAATTTCTTATTATAAACTGTTTTTCAATATTTGTTAAATCAGTAGGAATGCCTTTAAATGGCAAACCATTTAAAAAAGCAGGTGATACTTTGATTTTATTGACTGATTCAAAAGCCATTTTAGGTTAATGTTTCTACCCTAACCGTTAGTATGAGAAAGTTTCAAAATATACCACATTGTGATTTTGCACATTTACCAGTTTAGATAAGCTTTTAATAGAAAACAATGTAAAAGCAAAGATAAAAGTACAAAAGAGCTGCAAAGTAAGATCTTATAGTAGGAAGATAAACTAAGCTGAGAATAGATGAATCCATGCATTTTCTACATCACATTTCCTTTTTCAGGCTGAAGCAAATAGAAAAAGTTGTAGGTGAGCTGTTCCAGTCTATCCAATTGTAACTAAACTTAATATCCTTGACTGAGAAACTGGGTTGAAGTAATCCCATAAATATCCCATGTTTCTAATAGAAACTCTATATATGCAAATGGAATACACCAGGAAACACCTGAGAATAAGACCAAGACTGAGTAGCTTTATCTAACTCATTGTTCTCTATATTTGCTTGACCTGAACTCAGTGATCACTAGGAGTACATTTTTAGGGATATTGACTTGAAGTGAAAGATTCTTGTGGGCACCAGATTGGGAAAAGTATTCCATCATAAAATCCAGGGGTTAACATCAATGTAGCTTATAAATAAGGAAGTTGCTCTCTTCTCCTTGGAGAAGTACGAGAGAGAGGTGTTAATTTATATAGAAAATATTTTGTTCTAGAACAGGGATGTCAAACTCATGTCATCATGGTGGCATCACATGACGTATTGGGACGCTAAACTGAGCATGGGTGTGGCCAGTGCATGATGTATCTGGCCCATGGGTCGGGAGTTTGACAGCCCTATTCTAGAGAGTCAAGGAGTCAAATTCATAGCCTGAGTTTTAATTGCATCTTGACTCCTGTAAACAATTTTTCAGATTTTCAAATAGTTTCTGCTCTTATGATAGTAATTGTTTTTTAACTACATAGAGTTGAAGTGGAACAAAGAATATGTATGCAGAGACAGTGAATAAAGCCTTTCTCAACATCATTTTGAAATTCTACTACAATTCTAATTTGTGATTACTAGTCACAACTTTTATTCACAAAAGAGTGAGCTGTACAATATATATTTTTGCAAAACATGGTCCATAATCTTTGATTGTTTAATTTTTAAACAGTAGTTCTGAAATACTTCAGTCTCATGCCTGCTTTATTCTTAAAAAGTGATAGAGGACCCCAAATTAATTTTCATTTTTTGATATTTACTGCATAAGAAATTAAAACAGAAATTTTAACTATTTGAGTTTATGGACCTCCTGAAATGGTCTTAGTGACACTTTGAGAACCACTGTGCTAAAATGAGAGTTTCAATCCCACCAGAAATAACAGCTACAAAGGAGTGATTTTTGTTAAAAATTCAACTGAGGTAAAATAATTAAATCCCACCTGCTGTATTTTCAGCAATTATCATTCCCATTGGCTTTTCTATTTAAAAAGACCTATTTGATCTTATATGTAATTTGACCCTTCATTTATATTAAGTTAAAGAGCAATCATACTAAGGAGTCAATTATGTAAATATGTGAATATATTATTCATTCATGCATCCTGAGAACTAAAACTGGGACATGATCCTTGAAAAAGATGAATTTACTTGAAAGCCTCCAAGGGAAGTGCTATGTTGCCATTAATTCCTAGTACCTGTGGAACATTTACATCTGAAGAATTTCTAGTTCCTTTTCTTAACTCTTGTATTACACAGGAGAAGAGGGGGAAGCAACTTGTCTTCTTTTTAAAAAGGAAATATCTTCCTGTAAGATTTAGATCAGGAGTCTCCAAACTTGGCAACTTTAAGACCTGTGGACTTCAACTCCCAGAACTGCTCAGCCAGCATGACTAGCTGAGGAATTCTGGAAGTTGAAATCCACAAATCTTAAAATTATGAAGTTTGGAGACCCCTGATTTAGATGTTTAGAACTTTTGTTAAAAAAAAAATGGTTGGGGAAAAGTTTTATTTCCAATACTTTGATCTTTATTTAATATCCTTGTGTAATAAACAGCAGACATTGGTTTATAATGAAATAAGAATGTCTAGCAAACATTGTTGAGATATTTAGCTGTTTAAATTACCATTTAAATTAATCCTATTATGCAATTAATATTTGATGCTAACACCAGCTCTATTGTTTTTACAGATCACAAAATTGACTCAAAAAATTCTCAAGAAAGACTACATTTATAAAAGTGAGTAAACTGTTTTAGATATTGCTGACCTTTTTCTAAAAGACATTTGGGGGGTTAGGTTTTGTCAGGTCAAATTAGGGAAAACTCCCTGGGAACATTTCAACTTCTTATAAAACTATATTCCAAGTTTTCTTTGTCAGACGTCTTAAAAATTAGGAATCAAAGAAGTAGTTTTATGCCTAGTCAGATTTAATCTATCTAGTTCAAAATGTATGCTTTGATTAGCATATTATGAGTACTCAGATTATTCAGGAAGGTAATGTTTCATATAACCTATTAATGTTTTTAAGCAGAAAGACCTGCATATGAATATTTTCTTGGTCAAGTGTGTCAAGAATGGTGATTCTTCTCATATGAAAAAAGGAGTAATTGTTTGCAGTATACTGTATTTCTCAAAGGCTGAGAAGAGGAAAATATTTCTCTTCCCCCTCTGCTCAAATGTTAGGATACCAAATTCTAGTATCTAAAGTAATATTAAGAGCTGTATACTTTAAATAAGAAACAATTGTGGAAAATAAGCAGATTGGGAACAATTGGTGTTTTTGTATTTTAATTTCTAATTCATGAACTTCTCTCAGAGTTTGTCTTCTGAATGTCACAGTGTGGAAGGAAGGAAGAAGAGTTATTTTTGTTAATATTAATGTATGGTAATCGAATGGATCTAATTTAACTGAGGAAGGCATATTAAGTAAGAAAATTATCTTTGCCTAACCCAATCCAAATATTCTCTTTTGTAGAACATTACTGCTGAGACATTCCTCACTGAACGTTCACCTATAACCTCAAATTAATTACAGCTGATCAAGTTATGAGGACAAAGTATCTCATACAGATAAGCAAATGGGACTTTATAAGAATCAGGGATCCCAGTTACCTGATCATCAATCTACCTATTATTTATGAAATACTATGATATATCCAGAAAACCATGTACCAGATATGTATGATCATTATATTTTCTCCTTTCACAGTACTTGGAAAATACTCTGATTTCATTGGTTAAACAATTCATGTTAACAATTAATAGAGTGCCTTCTACATGTGCTGAGTGACCCAGGGTGTAATTTTGGATTATGAAAACCCCAAAACACCATGTCAATTGAACATAAAAAACTACATGCCAACTGTTTCTAATGCATATTCAATCAACTCATTTGATATAGAAACCCAAGTAATAACATTTTTACACAACCCAGTTCCAAATGTAGAAGATATTCTATTAGTTTTAAACATGAATTGTTTAACTTAAAAAACCTATTTATTACATTTCTACCAATTATACCATGTTGAAGAACATGCAAATCTGAACAACAGCAAGAAAAAAGGAAAAAATATTTGTAGTTCTTCCTTTCAATGTTTACTCCACAAATGATGTAGTACTGTATAATAAAACCAGTGTCTGTTTCAATTGTACTTCTTTTCTTATGGTTAACAGATATTTAACTTTCCTCAACATAAGACATTTGGCGGAAGTGATCAACATATTGCACTTTTTTTTATATCACATTTTTACAAGACTGTTCAAGGAGAATGGGAAGCCCTTAATCGTCCAGTTCTACTTATTTGCAGAGAGGCACCATAATTGATTAACAAAGACCAGCATAAGGAATCAATCAGATAATTATGGGAGAAAGAAGCTTGTGTAATATGAATTATATTCTTAAACATCAAAGTGAGTTGCATGATAATGTTCTTTCTATAGGCAAGTCACTCTGGGTAATACTTAGTTTTCCCTCAAACAAAATAGCAAAGTTGTAAACTTGGTGTTTGCAGTGTGCTAAATCTTATTTTTCCACCGGACATTTTTTTACATAGAACTACTGGAGTTCTATATATTTGAATGCTACATAGTTGGGATCCCAATCAGTGCTACATCAGCCTGTGGAAAAAAGGACATGTGTCTTTGAATCCTAGGACTATGTAAATGTACACTTTAATGTTATGGAAATTATGACAGTTTGATCATAGCTTTGATTGACCCATTGTATGGAACTTTAAGGGAGTCACATCTAACTTTACAGGCCTCACTTCATATTTTAGAGAACATTGTATGATCTGTAATTGTACTGATTGTGAAGAGTTTCTGTTAAAGGGGAAAATTAACTGCTTCTGAACATGCATTATGAAACAAAGTACTTATATTCTGGTAGCACACTCTCAACGTTTTGTTGATTGCTACCTAAAATACTATGCTGCTCACGGTCCCTGAGATAAATACTATTAAAACCACAAAAACATTTTTATTACATCATTAATTGAAATGTTTTTGCATAACTGATATGTTAAATTTTAGATGGAAGCTGCTTGATATTATTTTCTGCAGCCTACAGGATAACAAAAGCCATATGCACCTGATCGGGACAATGGCACAATGCTTACTGAAATGTTTCATGCTTTTGATGGAGAGGGTGGAAAAATTGCTCATTAATATAAATATATACTCAGACAACTTGGCTCTTCAGTTAACAAGAAGAAGCCATTGTCCAGTTACTTTACAAAGAGAAACTGATGGATATGCTGTCCAACCAACATGCATAAAGATTGCATTATTTTACAGAATCTCTAAGAGAGATATAAGAGAATAAAACAAAATTCATGTCCCTGATTACATATGC
This sequence comes from Laticauda laticaudata, assembly GCA_004320025.1. Lineage (NCBI taxonomy): Eukaryota > Metazoa > Chordata > Lepidosauria > Squamata > Elapidae > Laticauda > Laticauda laticaudata. The sequence continues at coordinate 63,950 of BHFT01016076.1, forward strand.
AGATTGACAACAGATTGATCTTTCCATCCAAACAGATATACAAAAAGTTCATTGATCAGTTGGTTTTGCAAAACACTTAAAGAAACATGTGTTTGCATTGTATATCTTCCATTTATTGAATGAAGGCTGTGATCTTAAGCCCCTGTCACACTGCACCAACGGATGGAAAGAGGATGTAAAACGGAGAAAAACACTTGCCATCCGTT